>JAAXOA010002161.1:0-13861 GCA_036561885.1 Salina celebensis | reverse complement strand
CTTTGTATGATTGGATTTTCGTGGAATTCTTTAAGGATGGGCTTATCAATTCAAAATATGAAACGTGGTTCCCTCACAGGAAAATGCTGTCGAGATGTTTTACATACAAATCCCTGCAGCACTATGTTAAAATTATGGATAAGCATGGAAAAGACCTTGTGAGATTTCTGCAAGGTGCAACTCCGGACTCGGAAGAAGCTGCCGAAAGTGATAAAATTCATGACGCTTTGTATTTCCACGCGATGAAAATAATTCACGGTTATTACATCCCATAATTAAGTCTGCATTTATCTGCATTCACATATCTCTTTGTTGTAAGACATTTATATTAATTTTTTCCTCGTGCAGAAATCCTGATGGGAGTGGATAGATTCTCAGACAACACGTTGGCAGAATTTAGCCGTATATTCAACTCGTAAGCCTGCTTTTGTCTCATCATGAGAATTAACCAGTTTTTAACCGGATAACCATCCAATTATTTGTCCACAGGCACAAACATGATGTTCTAGATCGGCTGCTGAACCCGATCTTACAATTTCCTCCATACTGGTATTCCCACCCTAAGAAGAAACGATATGACCATGAAAACACTTATCTGACTACATTCTTGTTTCAGGTAAAGTAACTCACTACATGACCCATTTAAGCAGTTCTGAGAGTGCAAGTAATGATAACAATTGCATAATTAACAGATTACACAGGAATATAGAAAGGAACGTGCTGAAATGAAGGCTAAAGGAGAATACGACCAATATTTCCAATCAGACGAAGATGCTGACATTGGGATGAAGCCGTTCCGGTGCGTAATTGAAGAAATGTTATATTGTGATGCATCCGATAAGGAAATTTATGACGAAATTGGATCACTTATTGGAGCTGTGAGTAAAAATTTTCGTATGACCCAAAGTGTTCCATGAAGAGATTTTATTTTCATTGACATAATTTTCTTCTATTGCTACAGGGACATGAAACAACAGTAGTTGCCACGGAAATGCTTTTGTTGCATTTAGCATTGAATCTAGACTGTCAACGTCTTTGCCGGGAGGAAATTGACTGTCTTCTGCAGGGAAAATTGGACGATGAACTGACAATGGAAGACCTCACAAATCTAAAATATTTGGAAAGATGCATTATGGAAAGTGGACGTCTGACGGCGACCGTGCCTGCATTTATAAGAACGCTAGACACATCACTTAAAGTCAATGACGAGTTTGAGTTTCCAGCAGGTTCTACTATTGCTTTCCTCCCGTGGGTTATGCACAGAAATCCGGAGTACTTTCCAGAGCCTTTGAAGTTTGATCCGGATAGATTTCTACCTGAGAATATCAAAACCAGGCATCCCTACGCATACCTACCATTTTCCAGTGGGCCTAGAAACTGCATAGGATGGAAAGTTAGTATGATGGAAATGAAAGTTCTCATGGTTTGGATACTTAATAGCTTTGAGGTGTACTCAAAAGATAAGTTGGAAGATGTAAAGCTTAAGTTTGAAGTAACTTTAAATCCCGAGCGAAATTATAATTTGTATTTCAAAAAGAGGTTCGTTGCCTAACAACAATTTTAACGGATAGAATAAATGAATAGTGTATAAATGAAACGAAATTTAATACTAATCCTGAGTATTCTAATTTAATACTCATGATTAAAAGAAAAATAGAAATTACTTCAAAACCTAAGCAAACTTATCTTTGTATGTAATTTCTCATTGAAATTCTAACTGGATTCCTACTCCAATATTAGTTGTATTTTAGATTCCTACTCCAAGCCAATTTTATGAGTTTTGCATAATACGGCATATGCATATAACCTGTTTCGATGCTCATATTCGTTATGCAATCAATGCATGCATAAAATGCAATGTGAAAAAGGAGCTTACCCAACAATCCCAACATCTTATTTTTTACCGGTTTGATCCCTAAATTACTAATGAGATGGATGGTTTTTTGTTTCCAAAAGTATCTTAGTCGAGGATTAATGTGGGCCAAAAGCAGTTCTCATCATTAACAACGATTCGGTGTGGAGTTTCATACGCATGAACATGAAGGACATAATTATTGCGAAATTTAGGCATTATGATTACAGTAAAGACATGCGGCAGCTATCTCTGGGCCTTATTTCCAGACTTTTTCCTCATTTTTAGGTTGCGCTAATTTACCTTTATGAGTGCTAGCACACTCTAACATGTAATTGTAAGTTAGCAAACAAATATTGTGAAAAAAGGTTTTTTCATATTTTGTCCATAACGCTGGTAAAAAAACCTGAATCCTTGTTTTCAGGAAAACCATGTCTCATTTTTTGAGGCACAATCTCATGTCCAAGTTAAAAATTACTTTCAGACGACTATTACAGCTCAGTCGCAGTATGCTGCTGGATCAATTACTGGAATAAAATTCAGGCCACAACTTTCAGAGTAATTCATTTGGAAGTGTTTAATGAAGTGCCATGTTCGAAAATGTGACCTCGATTCAAAGTGACCCCTTCATCCGAGGGGAAAATGGAAGGCTGCAAGGAATGTTTGTGGCGTTTTTGGCTTTCTTTATGATCATTGTGTCTAAAACCAGGAGCAGATTCAAAATCAGCAAAAGAGTTGCTTCAACAGGGAAGGACCCTTTCAAGTATGCGCATAACTTGTTCAGAATTCGCATTCCCGTACTAGATGGACTCTACAATATTTTACTATTCAGAAAGGGTAAGTTGCGAAAATTCATTTATATCGGAAATTGTTTCAATCAAATTGGCTGTCAATGCGATTCAAACTCTCTTTTAGATGGAGTTCATGCTTTGGATAAGATGACAGAACAGTTTGGATATCAGTACCAAGTTGACCTTGGCACAACCAGAACATACGTTGTTGGCGATCCAAATATGGCTCAGGTAAATAACGCTGAGTGCTTTGAAATATTGAGTTTCTTGGCCTATTGACTTGAACCATACTTGCAACTTGGAAAATAAAATTCCAGAAACTATTGAGCTCCTCTGAACCTGGTCATTTGATCAAAGCTGGTGCCTTCTATGATTGGATTTTCACTGAGTTCTTCAAAGATGGACTTGTCAACTCAAAATACGAGACATGGTTTCCACACAGGAAAATGCTGTCAAGGTGCTTTACCTACAAATCTCTCCAGCACTATGTAAAAATCATGGACAAACATGGGAAAGGGCTTGTGAATTTTCTGAAAGCTGAAACCAAAAACGTGAACAAAGACGATTCGCCTGAGTCGGAAACAATTCATGATGCGTTGTACTTCCATGCTATGAAAATTATTCATGGTGAGTTGACTATGATTCAAAAGCAAATCCAGAGGCACAAAAGCAGCATTCTTTGTAATTGTTTAACAGAAATTCTCATGGGAGCAGACAGATTTTCTGATGAGATTTTGGCAGAGTTCACGCGCATATTCAATTCGTAAGACGCTGCGTTGCGTACTGTTAGCCGAAATACTTCATTCATGGATTTCAATTATTGTTTTTAAATTTGTCATAGTCACAAACATGACGTGCTGGATCGGCTTATGAACCCTTTCCTACAGTTTCCGCCATATTGGTATTTCCATTCTATGAAGAAACGATACGATTATGAAAGCAATTACTTGACTAGCTTTGTTATGAAGGTAAGCTGAACACCAATCATTAAAGAGTAGCTATAAGGAACTGGAATCTTCAACAAAAGATATATCTTCAAAACTTCAATTTGGAATAGGTTACCAAGGAATATAGGAAGGAACGGGAGGAAATGAAGGATAAAGGGGAATATGAAAAGTATTTCCAAGCAGACGAAGACGCTGACGTTGGAGTGAAACCGTTTCGGTGTGTAATTGAAGAAATGTTATATTCTGAAGCATCAGATAAAGAGGTCTACGACGAAATTGGAACACTGATTGGAGCTGTAAGTTAGAGAGATTTTTTAAAGTTTTGATTTGGGAAAAGTTGATTGTGAATTGAATTGTGTGGCCTTGTCGATAGGGACATGAAACCACGGTAATCGCTACAGAAATGCTTTTGGTGCACTTAGCATTAAACCAGGATTGCCAAAAGTTATGTCGAGAAGAGGTCGACAATCTTATGAAAGGAAAATTGGACGACGAACTTACAACGGATGACCTTTCCAGTTTAAAATATTTGGAACGATGCATTATGGAAAGTGGACGGCTTACGTCAACCGTTCCTGTGTTTATAAGAACGCTAGAAAGTCCGTTGAGAGTCAGTGACGATTTTGAATTTCCAGCCGGATCAACGGTTTCCTTTCTTACATGGGTAATGCATAAAAACCCGGAATACTTTCCAGATCCTTTGAAGTTTGATCCGGATAGATTCCTTCCAGAAAACATTAAAAGTAGACATCCCTACTCGTACCTGCCATTTTCAAGCGGTCCGAGAAACTGCATTGGCTGGAAAGTAGGTATTATGGAAATGAAAGTTCTAATGGCCAGAATACTACAGAATTTTGAAGTGTTCTCAAATGATAAATTTGAAGATGTGAAATTGAAATTTGAAGTAACGCTTCACCCTGAACGAAATTATAATTTGATTTTTAAATCCAGGTTTATTGACTGAGAAACACGTAACTGTCATAAACGTTCGCTAATACATAAAATAGACAAAACTACAAAAGTCGCAACATAGAAAGAAACTCAGATTTTTAACAAATTCCATGAATAAAAACATACTTTAAAATTAAGAAGTAACAATTTGTGAATTTGTGCTAGCCAGTTTTATTTGTTACCGTCCTTGTCCTTTAATCTAGTACCTGCGCCTTCAAACGGTTTAAATACTTTCTCCTCATTGCCGTTGGCACAAGCTTTTGGGCACTGCCAATTGCTGCGAGCAAAGGTCAACTGTCCAATCTTAAACTCGTAGTCAGGAACACCACGATCTTGACGCACCACTGTAGTAGAAGAGGATGACTCCAAGCAAGCCTTTCCATCTACTCTGTAAACCGAATCAAAAAACGGTCATCAGTAATCCAGTATTCCTTAAAAGTACCTTCATACATATTCCAATTCTGATTTAATTACCGTTGACCACTTCCCGGAAACGTTAGAATAGTTGAAGATGAACTGTTTACTGAATGGTCACTCTCTGAAGCCTTGGAAACATTCTTCTCGGGATCCACGTAATCCAAAGGTTGTTCAAATTCAACCTGAACACATCAAACACTTAAAAACTGGCAATTGGAGAAGAGACACGATCAAAAAATGGGTTAAAAGTTTTCCTTACGTTCATGTCACACTCAATAATATTGACCGCTGCTTTGGGGCGAGTTTCAAGTACTCGCAGCTCAAGGATCCGATTGTTGTAATTAATGGCAATAACGTCTCCTATTGTGAGGCAGGCAAAATTACGCAATGCATTTTCCAATACCGCTTTCGGATTGGTAATGCTCAGGAAGTCGGACGACACCGGTTGAAACTTCGAAAAAGTGGCGACTGGCAATGAAGCGCTTTCGATTTTTAGAGGGTCCCCTTCATCAATCAGAAGATTGCGCATCATCTGTTAAATATACAGGCAAATCTCTTGATCAATCAAATGCCCATCTCTCTAGTAAACAAGACTAACAAGTAACTAAATTTACCCAGTAAGGAATGTACATTTTGCCTTCTTCAGCAATAAACTCCAGAACTCCACAGTGAGTGTAACGGTCCTCATCTTCGTTGGTCAACTTGAATAACATCGGGTAACGCGTGCGAAGCCGCGTTAAGCTTTCCAGTGCTGACGGAGGCAAAAGAACTACAAAACACACAAATTTGTTTAATTACATTTTATGCTAAACCTTTTAAAGTTTCATT
Source organism: Salina celebensis (assembly GCA_036561885.1). NCBI lineage: Eukaryota > Metazoa > Arthropoda > Collembola > Entomobryomorpha > Paronellidae > Salina > Salina celebensis. Next base: position 8,075 of record JAAXOA010002161.1, on the reverse strand, counting down.
TATGGACTTGTTTCACATATGTACTTTTTCCTCCATTTTCAACTTTTGATTGATCTCGTCCCGGGTACATCGAAATGGAGTAGCAGCGATACGTGGTCACGAAGTTCCGGGGTCTTGCCATTTCCCGAAGGAAAAGGTGGAGACGGTCCAAATCCATGTTTCGCAACTGGAAGCATTTCAGGATAGTCACAAAACTTAGTTATAGGTTAATATTTAATCAATCAGCATTTAGAAGTATTTTACTTTACCATTATAAAATAGACGATTGTCCACTAATTATCTTAACAACGGAAATCACCAGTTAACAGTTTTTCTAACAGTGACACTAACTCCTCTAGAACTCACAAACAAAATTTGCTAACCATTGAAGATTGAACAAGCAACAAAACAGGCTGATAAGAAATCTTGAAAACAACGTTCACTTTCATGTAAACAACGCTACACATTTTATTGCGCGTGCGCATGGACTACTTCGGGCTACCAAGTACAAAACTATGCAATTTTTTCATACTTTTTTTCATATGAAAATTGCTTTTGCAGTCTGTCAAATAGCCAAATTATAAACTTATCAAATGACAAAATGTTACCAACAAAAAATAAGTGCATAAACTGCAAACTATAAGCGGACAAATACTTACATCGTCCTTGAATGCGCATTCATTTGACTAACATTATTCAACACGTTTAAAGTTATTTTCATGGGAGGGACAGTTTTTTGTTTATTTCAGTGTGTTAGTGTGTTTCAGTCGACCATCAACCAAGGAAATCGTCATGGTCATGGGAGTCGATACGTCGTCCTGGACCATTGAGACATCCGACTTTCATCTAGCTTTAAATGCTGAGCATATTAAAACTGAACACGCGAGGGTGATCAAATTAATCTCATTGTGATTATTAAAAATTCATCACTGGTCTTTATTGAAAATCTTTCTATTATGGTGCAATATACTGTATTAATCATGTTCAAAAATATCTTTAGCACTATACACATAAATTAACCTGTCACCAAAGCGACAGCCAAAAGTAAAAAAAAGACTCGCCACACTACACAATTCTACAGCTTTGATTCCTGATTACGCTTTAGTCCGTCGGGTTAGAGTGATATTGTGCTGCCGCTTTGGAAGTAGGGTGTTTCCAATCAGTAGGTCAACATCTTGTGGGCCGTCAGTTGTACTGATTTCGAAATGTCTTAACAACCATGCCATAATCACTTTGATTTCCATAATAGCTACTTTCCAACCTGGAAATACACATAATGATATTTTAAAATCGAAAGCATATTAAATTAGGTATAATTATCTCCCGTACCGTACCTATGCAATTACGAGGCCCTCCTGAAAACGGTATGAATGAAAATGGCGGCCGATTCTTTACAATTTCTGGTAAAAACCGATCCGGTTGAAATTCTTCCGGATCTGGATAATACTCCGGGTTTTTATGTAAGCACCATACATTAACTGCAATATTTGTGTCTTTATCAAAACTCAGCCCTTCATCAATCTGTAAAGGGGCATCAAGTCGTCTTAGAAACATCGGGACTGTGGAAGTAAGCCGGGCACTTTCCAAAATACATCTTTCCATGTATTTCAAATCTGACAAGTCATCCATGCTCAAATTCTTGTTTCGAGGTAATTTAGCCTTAAAAATTCCATCAATTTCTTCCTGGCAAGCTTTCTGATGGTCTGGATTCAAAGCTAAATTGAACATGAGCATTTGTAATGCTGCTGCAACCGACTCATGTCCTGCAAAGATAACTGACACAACTTCATCCAAAATTTCTTTGTCTGTTGCATTATTCCCGAGCATTTCTTCGACTAAAGAATGGTATTCTTTATGCACTCGGTCATTTTCCACACAGCTATCACTATCATTGCTGGTTTCCCCGTTTTTGGTTTGTTGTTTTGCGTCAGTAGCTTTGCTCTTGGAGATTTGCTGTCGATAATTAGTTATAACCTAAATTGGTTAAAAACAATAGGCGTATGTAAAGATTTGATCAAGATATTAATAGTAATATGCAATTAATTTAGGAAAATTTTTTACTCTTGGAGATTTGCTGTCGATAATTAGTTATAACCTAAATTGGTTAAAAACAATAGGCGTATGTAAAGATTTGATCAAGATATTAATAGTAATATGCAATTAATTTAAGAAAATTTCTCACAGTAGTCATGAAACCGTTTATCTGCTCAACGTGGGCTTCGTACTTCTTCTTCAATGGGTAAAGCCACCAAACAGGTTTCAGCAATAAAATAGGATTTAGGAATCGATGCAACAAAAGTTTCTTAAAACTAGGAACAAAAGAAATCTAATGGATAAAATCAACTAAAATATTTTTCCTATTTGTAATCCTGTATGAAATTCTTACCTGCTAACCGTCTTATGAAAATTGGCGGTGTCTTCGTCTGAAGCAGCTTCAGTACCCATTGCAATTTCTAAAAGTAGTTTCAAACTTTAGAAAAATAGTTTTGTAGAGTTTTTAATTGTGTGAATCTAACCAGATATGATCTTCATAGCATGGAAATAAACTTTGTTATGGAGCTCGTCTCCTCCTACACTCTCCCTGTTGTCGACATCAGTATTGTCAGGAGATTTTGTTGATTTCAGAAGATCCTCGGTCATGGCCCTGGAATGTTTGTTCATAAACTGAAGATATGAGGTAAGAGCTTTGTATGTAAATGAGCTGGCCATCATTTTCCGGTGTGGAGCCCATATTTCGGTTTCCGAAGAGACCAACCCATCGCGGAGAAAGTCAACGAAGAGAGCGTCGTATATGCCACGGGGTTTGTTTAAATGACGCAAATCAGTTGAGGACAAAACTTTCTGAAAATTTTGCGCAAACAAAAATTTTTAAAAAACCGATGAATTTCTTGAAAATTGTATATCATAAGATAAAATATTTCTTTAAAAACCTGTGCAATATGCGCATCTGACACGGTTACTACAGTTGTGAAGCCCAAAGGGATTTCAAACAAGGTACCCCACCGTTGTTCAGCCCATTCTAGGAACTTGACTCCATCTACAAAATAAATTAAGTAAAATTAGTCAACCCAAAAGGTACATGACACTGGTCCAGTTTGTATCATCATTTTCAAACTTACATTTCCGTAAGTTGTAAAGAGTAATGAATCCACCAAACATCCGAAGAACGGGTATTCTAAGCGTATTGACGAAATAATATGCTGGAATCACTTTCCATCCTGATTTTCCTTTATGGTAGACTATAGTTTTGGCCCTTTGAAAGTACTGAGTAACCAAGATAACTATTAGGGAAAACACAACAGACACTTGCACAAAGCCCCGATAATCCACTTTAGCCACTATATCGGCCAGATCTCCTTTAGTTGTTAGAAAATTCATTTTGCCGATATTTCCAAATTCACTAAGATGACTCGGGGTAAGAACACTTCAATGTAAAAGGAAAAAAGAAAATACAACTTTTACTACAAGTGACATTTCGTAAAAACCAGCCGTAAGTTCGACCTTCGACGGAGGATAAAAACCTAATAGAGTTGAGTGCATGAATGCTATAAAGTGTGTAGTCCAGTGCAAATATTCAGTTTAGATTTCAGCACTAGTGAATTAGATGTATTAGCACATATCCGATTATAATCCATGTCTACAAATAGTGCATGTGAATTTTCTGTTGGTGAAATCCCATAAAAATAAACTGTTAAAAATAATGATTAATGATTTAATCACAGCTCTTTTATTGAATCCTTAATTTACATTCAACATTGTAGGATATTATATTATTGTAAGTCGTAATTTTCTCATCATATAAGAACCAAACTTACAACTACCAGAGAATCTCATGTTAAAGACATGAAGGAATTTCATTTATGGTACATATACTTGTAAGATTTTGAATGAAAGGAATGGGCCGATTCGGGAATTTATTGAATTACATTTAGTACATTTAGTTAGCTCAGTTACATTTAGGATCTGATGTTCCTGAATTTCGCGAATGCAAGTAAAATTTGAATTTCAATCATTGTTGTATATAACCCGCCAATTAAAGGAGTAGTTATAGAAACCAATTTGTTCCATCTTCGTGGGAATTATCCTACGTACATATTTGTTTGCCATTCAGCAAGACCCTCGTAGTAATTATAGTATGTGTTCAATGTGTTCGTTTAAACAAACATTGCATCGATCAAAAGTGCGTCAATGATCATTCAGTTCTAGTTTTATGACAACTTCTGTGCAGTTTTGTCGTATGTATACCTATTTTTATTATAAGTCGCCTGTTACTCAAACTATGAATCCGCTTTGTAATGTGTGTGAGTTGGTTACTGTAGCCAACTTATATAATGTTTCTAGTTCTTCATTTATATATTTAATTAACTGACTTAATTGCTCCCTTGACAATACTGCGTTTTCTGCTGCAATGCAAATCTGTACATATCCCGCATAACTAAGAGCCATAAAACCAATACCAGCAACACCATTAAGGCATCCAGCAGCATAGTCAATAGTTAACGCAGTCATTCTATCCCAAGAATGCTCTGTGCTTGGCCCTGGAAAAATTGACGAGCCCGTCGTTATGTATCGATTCCTCAGTATAACTTTCGCTACACGCGTTAAATTTCCTCCAAACAGTTTCAAAGCGAGTCCTGACAGCATTGGCATTGGTGACGTTTTAACTTCCTGGACATATTTCTCACATAATTTCAGTCTCTGCAGAGGCGAAAGGTTAGCACCAACAGCAATGTTAAACGCTATACCCAACCTGTTAAAAATTGAAACGTTTTTTAAAACGATGTTTATGCATAACGCTACTTCACACTTACACATTATTCCTGAGTTTCTTCGGGTGGTAAACAGTTGGGATGGCATTTCCAAAGAGTAAATTTTTCGGGATATTTTTCGTTGACCCTTCGATGTCAGCCCAAATCTTCGATAAGGCTCCTGCTATACTTGCGTTAAGCACTGAAACGAAGCTCACGCCAAGGTTGTTTTTGATTGTCTTAATTTTGTGAACAGGAATCATTTTGGCTCTCCCGTACAGTTGGTGCCAGGCTTTCTTCTCGTCTGGTATATAAAATGGAGTTGGTTTCTCAAGCGCCAAAGCGACTAAATGACCTGCTTCACGGAAAACTTTGACTGGGTACATTATCTTGGAAACAACGTTTTTCATAGTCAAGCCCTTATTGTCCGATAAGGCGGATGGTTTTGCGATACCCGCAGTTTCCAGGTTATGCCCAAACAAGGCTTCCGCTAGCAAATGCATGATTGAAAACCCATCAGCCATTGCATGATGGATTCTAAAAACGAAGACACTCAGCTCGTCATTAGGACTCCGGCCTTTTTCTGCCAACAATGCAGAGTTTTTGTAGTTTTGAATTAAATGAATCTCCCATGGGCTTCGTTTAGGTGGGTACGGTTTATTAATAAGAGTTTCTACCAAATCACAGAAAAACTTTTCAGACTTAGTATCACATCCGTCTTCTGGAAGCGTATGGAGCTGCACATGATTGTCTTGTTTAAACTCATAGTCTTGTTTAAAGAACAAAAATCCCATCCAGATGTCAAGATACTGTTTGAATTCGGGGTACTTAAGTTCACCTTTGTCATCCACTGCTTTCACCCACTTCTGTTCAATCAGTTCATAAAACTGTTCATATGAAATGTGTCCTCTAAACACTAGATTTACTACGATGCTACACCGTGGGGGAACCTCTGGTTTCAAAAAGTCTGCAACGAGCATGTTTCCATTTGTATTCACTGCTTTCCGCAAGTTTCCTCCCCACCGAGGGGCAACTAGTTTGGTTACTATCCATCGATAAAGAAAAATTGGTATGGTAACAACTGAATAGACAACGACGATGCTTAAAAAACACAGCCCCAGCGCAAAATACAGCACATTTTTTAACACAAAACCAAACGGATTTTTGCAATTTGCCATTTTAGAGATATTTATACTAAATTTGATGCGCTAAAGGCGACTTTACAAATCGAAATGTGAAGTAGAACTAGAAGCTAACGACAAAAGTACGAAGTTGTCCATCACATAATTAGGAGTTTTCGTAGTTTGAAGCATGCTGCCATGTACATGCCATGTACTACGGATATCTCCATGGGAAATTTTCGATGCAGTTTTGAAGATACAGTGAAAAGGAGAGCCGTGGCCATAATAAAATGTCTTCCAGAAAGTTGAGACGACGACGAAGTCGACTCGATACATTAAAAATTAAAACAACACATCATTAAAAATCTTAGATTAGGGAAGATTTTCAGAAAAATATCGCTATCGATGTGAGCTTGTATAACCACTTGTAAATGCAACAGTGTATCATTATCATATCATTATCCAACTAGCATTTTATGATTATGTAATAAATATTCCATGAAAATTACAGAAACCTGTTTGAATCTTCTTCATTTTCCTGTTTATACACAATCTTCATCTTCATTAACGCGTTCTGATTGGTAGAATATTATATAAATAAATAATTGCTAAGTAACACGGTACAGGTGTAGCCATGCAAAAACGTTATACTATCCTGTCATTGCCCCCTTCCCCCTAACGGGCGAGGCTGTTGAAAGAGAATTCAAACTATGAATCCGCTTTGTAATGTCTGTGAGTTGGTTTCTGTAGCCAACTTATATAGTGTTTCTACTTCTTCATTTATATATTTAATTAACTGACTTAATTGCTCCCTTGACAATACCGCATTTTCTGCTGCAATGCAAATCTGTACATATCCCGCATAACTAAGAGCCATGAAACCAATACCAGCAACACCATTAAGACATCCAGCAGTATAGTCAATAGTTAACGCAGTCTTTCCATCCCATGAATGCTCTGTACTTGGCCCTGGAAAAATTGACGAGGCCGTTGTGAGGTACCTATTTCTCAATATAGCTTTCGCCACCCGCGTTAAATTTCCTCCAAACAATTTCTGGCCGACTCCTGTCAGCATTGGCATTGGTGACGTTTTTACTTCCTGGACATATTCCTCACATAATTTCAGTCTCTGCAGGGACGAAAGGTTAGCACCAACAGCAATGTTAAACGCTATACCCAACCTGTTAAAAATTGAAACGTTTTTTAAAACGATGTTTATGCATAAAGGTGCTTCATACTATAGCCTGTTGGTTCCCTATTCCCTATATAATACATACTTACTTACACATTGTTCCTCAGTTTCTTTCGATGGTAAACAGTTGGGATGGCATTTGCAAAGAGTAAATTCTTCGGGATATTTTTCGTTGATCCTTCAAGGTCAGCCCAAATCCTGGATAAGGCTCCTGCTATACTTGCGTTAAGCACTGAAACGAAGCTCACGTCAAGGTTGTTTTTGATTGTCTTAATTTTCTGAACAGGAATCATTTTGGCTCTCCCGCACAGTTGGTGCCAGGCTTTCTTCTCGTCTGGTATATAAAACGGATTAGGCTTATTTACTGTTAAAGCAACTAAATGGCCGGCTTCACGGAAAACTTTGAGTGGGTACATTATCTTAGAAACAACGTTTTTCATAGTCAAGCCCTTATTGACCGATGGGACGGATGGTTTTGCGATACCCGCAGTTTCCAGGTTATGCTCAAACAAGGCTTCTGCTAACAAATGCATAATGGAAAAACCATCAGCCATTGCATGATGGATTCTAAACACGAAGACACTCAGTTCGTCATCAGGATTCCGGCCTTTTTCTGTCAACAATGCTGAATTTTTGTAGTATTGAATTAAATGAACCTCCCACGGGCTTCGTTTTGGTGTGTATGGTTTATTAATAAGATTTTCTACCAAATCACAGAAAAACTTTTCAGACTGAGTATCACACCCGTCTTCTGGAAGCGTATGGAGCTGCACATGATTGTTCAAGTCAAACTTATAGTCTTGTTTCCAGAACAAAAACCCCATCCAAATGTCAAGATACTGTTTGAATTCTGGGTACCTAAGTACCCCTTTCTCTTCCACTGCTTCCACCCATTTCCGCTTAATGAGTTCATAAAACTGTTCATATGAAATGTGCCCTCTACACACAAGATTTACTACGATGGTACACCGTGGGGGAATCTCTGGTTTCAAAAAGTCTGCCACAAGCATGTTTCCATTTGTATTCACTGCTTTC
>JAAXOA010002160.1:0-13865 GCA_036561885.1 Salina celebensis | reverse complement strand
CCATCCCTTTGTATCATGTACACAGCTGAATCTAAATCGGACACCGGAAACGTCATGATTAGTTCCATAGACTTGACCCGCTTCCACTCAATCAAGTATCTGGAATTGAAAAAAGTCTCACCGAAAGGAATCACCAATCTGAAGATGATCAAAAGGAGCCTCAATACTTTAAAGTGTTCAAGATGTATAGGAACCATCGAGCAGATTTTAATTGAGCCGTTGCTGAATGAGCCTGGGAGTGTCATTTCTACAGATAAGAAGTTGTCATGCATGTGGCCTGAAATGAAAGAGCTCGACTTGAGCTTCAATCAGATTGAGATGATTGACGCCGGAGACGTGGAAGCTCTTGACTTGTGCCCTTTAATAGAAACAGTTAACTTAAGTCGTAATCGCATCGGAAGTATTTACGACTCGTTCAGTCGCACGTTAAATAGTCTTTCAATGATTAATTTGACATACAATCAGCTCAAGGAAATTCCTCCGATCCCTCCAAATGTGAAAGTGCTTATTCTCGCGCACAACTATATTACTAGTCTAAACAATACCCAGAATAGTCGCAGCTTAGAATCGTTTATTTCCCAAGTGGGACCTTATCGACGCTTGGAAGCTTTAGATTTATCTTCTAATATGATCGCTTCTGAATCTAGTTTTCGTGTTCTTCGCGACATTTCTTCTCTTAAGCATTTATCTTTCGATGGGAATCCAATTTCATATGGAGGGAAGTACAGGAACACTGTTCTTTCTTATCTCAACAAATTAGCAATAAGTAGACACTTCACTTTGGATAAGAAGAGACTCTCCAGTACGGAAGTTAAGTATGCCATTGAGCAGTGTAAAAAGTTTAAGTATATACCTCAGTTTGCTTCGGTGACGCCGCCTAATCCAATGAGTACATCGATGATTATGTCAAGTTCGCAAATTATCTCGTCGTCGTCTCGTCCATCGCCGCTTTCGCATGTAGCCAGCTTAACACAATCGTTTGACTCTAACTCCAGCAGTCTGCGTAGTTCTAAAAGGAAGAAGCCGAAAATCCGGGAAATATCTAGTATCGACTTTACAGAAGACTACAACGAAAATGTCGGTCCTGGAGGGAGTGACGATAACGAGTCTATTGTCAGGATTCCTCTGGAACGCGCAGGCAGTTCGTTGTCAAACAGTGATAAGTTGTCAATCTTAGCGGATAGCGGCTATGAGCAAGCATGTCAAATAAAAGCTCTCAGGGATAAGTATGGACCGGACAATTGGCTGCTTGCTCAACATCCCGGAAGGACGGAAGTTTCAAAAATAATTTCTATTCCTGAAAACAAGCCATTTACTGAAATAAATCCGTCAAGATCTTTGCCAGCTCATCCCGAAAGGAGGAACACCGGTCGGCGAAACTCTTGCTCCCGATGTGAAGGACTCAACAACGAAAACAGTGACAAAACTTCGTCGGAAGGGATCAGTGTGCTGACATCACAAAACAACTCGGATGGAAGTGATATCGGAAGTTTTAGTGACATTTACAGTAAAAACTTTAGGAGAAAGTTGGACTCTTCCGGTGACATTCAAAGTTACCAAGTGTCTGATTCTGGTACAGCAGTGGACTGTGGTACCACAATAGATGAAGTGGGTGTATTTGGCTCCGGAGCCTCACCAAGATTCAATTTTTGACATGAACACTGACTACATGGAAGAAAAGTTTCCGGAGGAGTCGGAGAACTGTGAATACTTCAAAATATTTATGCATGGACAAACCCACAATCTGATTTGCTTCAACGGATTTTTGTTCGAAGTTGACCCGGAGGATTCCACCATTTACAATAAATGGGATCTCAACTCACTCACATCCTTGGAAGAGGAAAAGTGTGACTCGGAAACAGAAACTGTGGAGTTCCGGCTCAGATTCAATACGATGAGAAAGCAAATGAGAGAAAAGAGCTTTATCATGGGTGCCAAAGAATTTGCAAGATTTGACAAGATGGTGAGTCCCTACATTGAGAGAAAAACGATGGAGGAGTTTATCGAAGCAATGCAGTGCACTCGGTGCCAAGCCCAGTTTTCCAAGGCCATGGCAGCTAAAACGGTCAAGCATGAGAAGGGCCAAGCTCCAAGGGAAGTCTTAATATTGCCCCGATCCAGCATGTGGAAACGAGTTTTTGGTGACTTTAGACACAATCCCACTTCCAAACAATGAATGTCTTGAAGTAGACGCAGGGAGCCTTGAAAATTCAATTCCTGTACCGATCAGGAGCTCAACTCCATCAGGTATGTTGCTTTTGTGTGTGGCTTTGCTAATAATAAATTTATGCGGGGTTTGTGTGTATCTTAAATGTTGTCTTTGTCTGTTTTGTTTTTTGTAGTCTTGTCACAATCAGTTCCTAAGGGTAGATCTCCTCCTTTAATTTTAGCTATCAAAAATTTTGCCTCAAGTCTAACATCACGAAAAAGTATACTCGGACATCCAACAGTAGGTCATCATCCACCTATTCAGAATACTAACAGTTTGGAGAGTGATTGTGTGTCCGAGGCTAAAACGGCGACAACCTCATCCTCTGAAACTGTCTTGCGTATGTGGCTAACAAAAACACTAATCAGAATTCAATTAATTGTTTGTTGCGTAAAAAGTATTGAATGGTCAACATTCCTTTAACGTTTTGTTTACAGATACGAGGTCTGATAGTGACATTGAAGTGCTGAGCTACGAAAGCAGCAGCATAGAAGTTCTGAATAAATGCGGGGACAGTGAATCAGAGGAAGTGGAGTAAGTATCCATAAACCAGTTAGTAAATATGTACAATTGAAATATTTTCTTCAGTTTGTTATACATGATAATTTACTTTGTAGAGTGCCAGAGGCTGAAGAAATTCCAGTTCCGGAATTCCACACATCGAAATGCAACACAAGCAAAGGACCAATGTCTGAAAGCACTTCGTCTGGATCTTGTGCAGAAAGTATTGTAACGCAATATGAAAGAAGACACCAGTTACAGCCCATTTCACAGCCTTTCTCAAGTCCAACCGTTTCTATGTCTCTTCTGTCAACATCTTCTGCTGGCTCTTTTGCGAGTAGCTCTACAGTAACCGGAGGTAGCTTCAATAGTCCACATAAATCTGCTGGAACATCGTCTACGATGCCTATCAAATACGACTTCGTTGATTTTGCGAAAGTCGATCATCGGCTTCAGTTGTGGACGGATCTGAGCGTATTCAAGTCGAACGAGGAGAGATTGTTGGCTGTGGTGAAATGCTTGATTATCAATGAGAATTCACATGCTCTAGGATTGGTTATCTTTTCCTCGATGAGGATTTACTTGTATAAAATTACATCTTCGGAAGGGTAAGCAAAAGCGGCACTTAAAGTTATATTACATGTACCATACAATCAAATGGGACAATTTTGAAAAAGTATATTCTTTAAATATTTAGGGACCGTCCTCAAGAATGGCTTGGTAAAATGAACAGCTATGATATATCCAAGTTCACTCGACTGGATGTCCTTTTAGGAAGACACGGGGTGGGTATTGATCTCAATGGAAAATATTTTGCCATGATTTTTCGTGATTCAAGTAGAGTCTCCAGCTTTCTTGAATTCTTCATGTGTGAGTTGTAACATCTTTCTTTAAAAAGTGTTTATTCGGAAGGAACTTCACATCAATTAGCATGAAGGCTATAATTTTAAAATTGAAATGATTGTGTATTCTAGGTGAAATCTGCGGTGAGCTGGAAACCCCACCTATGGTTCGAGATCTAAGCCAAACTCAAAAGGCTCAGATGTGCCCAGACAGCCCCTTAGCCTACTTTGGAATCTTGAGATTTGCTGTCTGCGATCTAGGTATGGCACGCTCATGACATGTTATTGTTTAAATGTTTGGAAATACAATGTTACATATTGAAATATTTATTACAGAAACTCCTTATCCCATTGGTGCAATCGTTCTAACGGAAGAAGACATCATTCTTATCGCGGATTTATCGTGGATGGCTATTAAAGCTAATGAGAAGGTTGTCGCAAAGCATTGTCAGCCAGTTTCAACTCTTCGACAAATCGTACGTTGTTATTTATAAGTTCAATGATGATTTCTTCTGAATCATTTCACGATTAACTAAAATATATTTGTATTTTTTGGTTCTCCAGGAGTTTATGGAAGGGGATCGGACAGTAGTAAGACTGATCTACGACACCACCAAATGGGAGCTTTTATTTGAAACTGAGAATGAGAAGGATTTGTTCATGTCTGCAGTCAAAAACGATCTACAAATTAGCGTACCTGCAATCACTGTTTGCTCTCCGATTGAAACTTAACTGGTTGAAAGTTATATGAATTTGGTCATCATCAAACAGCTAAATTGTATTCTGGCCAATGTGTTTTTTTTACGTGATAGACATTGTTGTAATTAATTTTAAGTTCTGTTCTTATTAGTTTTTTCTTTAACAAGTCAATTGAGTTTCATAATTTGTGGTTGCAATCTTTAAGCAATGACTAATATTTGTTGACAAAACTACTATGCAATCACTGCTTGTCATTTTTTTTTGTTCTTTATATCATAAAGCGTTACAATCAACTGAAGAAACTTTTGTTATCCAGCAGCCAAAAATCAGTTGAAACAGCTTATTTTGAATTGAAGTACCTGTATTATGATATGATATTTGTTTTACTGAGTTGTAGCAAATTTTAGATTGATATTAAAATGTGTACAGAATGTGTTATGAAACATATATTTTCAAATTGTCAATACTCCTGTCATGGTCATGCTATTTCCTAAAAAAATCCATAACAAACCGCAAACATGGAACACACAGTTTTCTCCAGTAGTTTACAAGCTCATTAATAATACTACCTACTACCAACTACTCAACAAAGCAAAATATCTTATCCTTGCCGTAGTGTATGCATCAAGCATCTAATTAAAAACTGTCACGCAACTATCCTAATCATGTCTCCTCATTTTTCTGCAACATTCAGTTGTAATTACGGCCATAGTCCATACATTCTTCTTTGCGTGAAAACATGATCAGAAAAGCCCCAGTGAGCTGTAAACAGTAGTAATTATGAATTAATACTTCTATACGTAAGAGGAATGTATTGAAAGAAAGCTGTGGATATCGATTTCTAACATGAATTTTTAAAGCAAACAATTCTAACTGAAAAGCTTTCCTGGAAGCATAACTTTTAACGAGCACGGACAAGGAAGAAATTCGTCTAATGATGTGTTTGATAAGTCATGCAATGCAGAAATTTTTAAAATGTTTGATTTTCTCTTCTGTTCATGATTGTTTTGTCCTTTTTTAGTTTAAAGTTTGCCATCATTGAGCAAGTAGAGTTTAAATGGTTTCATGAAATCGTCCCGTTATGAAACATTTTTCTACGGTCTGCACAGTTTGAAATTTGCATACAACAAGTCAGATATCCCGTCAACTATTGGGTTTAAATAGAAGACAAGTTTGGAGCTAAATCATCATGGCGAATTACAAGATTGTGGAAGGGCCCTGGGCTGATGGTAAATACATGTTTAGGAGAGTTCAGAAGAGTGACTATGACTCAGTGGTCGAACATCTTCAAAAGTATTTTCTTCATGACGAACCGACCTCCAAACTGTTGGGTTACTCGGACCAATTTGGAGAGGAATTTTGGACTCATCGCTAAAGAAATGTTGGCCGATAATTTGAGTTTTCTTGTTGAAGAACAAGCAACTGGAGAGGTAGGTATTTCTTCTCAAAAAAGTAATCCTTTAAAAATATCTTGCATAGACGAAATAGAATTGGTTTTTGGTATAGGTTGTCGCAGTCCGTGTGACCTATCGCCACACACCCTCATCAAGCTTAGACGATGTCCCAGTCTCCTCCCATCAAGCCAAGGTTTTAATAAGGCTCTGCGAAATTACTGACCGAATGGCAGGACTCTTTGAAACATTTGGTCTCCGCGAATACGCCGAGTTCTTCACAGCATCTTGCGCAACACATCACCGGAGACAAGGGATTACCACTGAAATGTACCAAAGAAACTTGAAGTTTTTAAAAGCTGAAGGTTTCAAACTCGCGAAAAGTTTATTCACAAGTCCCTACACAAGAGCTGCCGTTACAAAACTCGGTTTCAAAGAAGTTTGCCGATTAGATTACCGAGACTTGTACGATGAAAACGGGCAACTAGCTTTCCACCCTTCAGTCCTCACAGACCAGCACTTCGCAGCAATAATGGTTAAACAACTTTAATGGTTTAATGCAATAGACATCAGATAAATGAAAATAAAACATAATTATACTAATTTCTAGACTTCTTTAATCATATTTCTATCCATGTTATTGTCACATCACATCCATTACAATTCCTCTTCTATAAAAACCCATTTCTGCCACATCGTCACTTTTTTTTCTCTATTGCAAAAACCGCTACCGACTTTGTCTTTTTTGAATGAAAATTCCCCTTCCACTTCTTTTTTTGTACACGTGTGCTTTCCTTTTAATCCTTACCAACACATTGTGCATATCATCATCCCAGAATATTTTCTAGGTACTACGTTGCCTAAACCCGGGTTGTAGGGGTTTACACACCATACCCATACAAACTGTCCATAAAACTTATTTAACCTTCTAAATGGTCATTTACAGCCGTTCCCCAAACTTTATGCAAAGTACCTCAACAAAAAATTTGTATAATATGAACACATCCCTTTTTATACTTTGACAGCAGTTGGATTAGCGGTACTCACTTGTGCAAACTTGGCTATACGGAAGATAAACGTTATTCTTCTTTTATGATACTCTTCTTCACATTAAATGTTTGAAAAAAAAAAATTCAGTCGTGTACAGACCAACGTTAAACAATCAACAATACAGGTAAAAAAACAATTTGTTCTTGATGGTCTAGCCGTCTGAGCAAAAAGATATTTTACCTGGGCTGTGTGCGTATGCACGTAGTACATTACATGTCAATGTCTTGTTGGTGTGTTGTTGGAGCTGCTGGCAGAGTGTGACCACTGACAGATTTTTGTTGGATGTGTACTTGTTTCCATAAAGTGTTTCATCAGGTAGATGAGAGTCATAATTGCCAAATGATAATCACCGGAGACCTTGGCGAATGTATGGTTTTGAAGCACTTTCACAAACACAAATACACTTTTAATTGGGCAATTTGAGAGAAGTGATGCAAGGAGCTGCTGCAGCAGGAGAACTTTTAATTGTTGCGATGACCAGCTGAAGAAAATAATTCTACCGGCAAGTTAAGTAGGGAGTAATTGGCAATCTGAAGTGCTGGTAAAAGTGATTGGGTTGAGGATACAGTGGGGTAGAGCAAGCCGGCTTAGATTAATTCAGTTTTGGTGCTACTACGTGGAAGAAAAAAAATTGCTTAGTCTGCGAAGATTTTAATGAAAAAGCCAAGTATTTTTATAATCAAGTAAAAAAGTTATACGATGGGATCTTTAGTGGAACTTTTAGTGAACTTTTTAATTGTTGTGCCAGTATTAAATGTACTTGGGACAGAACCATTTAGGAGATTTGAATATAAGTATTCATTTAAGCCGCCATATNAAGTATTCATTTAAGCCGCCATATTTAGCGCAAAAAGATGGGTCAGTGCCGTTTTGGGAACATAGCGGAAGTAAGTTTTGTTTAACGTAATAGGTCGTATAATACCGTAATAGTGTGTTCAATTGATACTGATTGTTTTATTAATGTTTTGGAAACAGATGCTATCGCGTCAGAAGAAAACTTGAGGATAACCCCCAGTTTAAAAAGTCAAAAGGGGAGAATGTGGTCGAAAATGCAGACTGGATTTGACTGGTGGGAAGTTGAACTAGTCTTTCGAGTAACTGGCAGAGGACGAATTGGTGCTGACGGTTTGGTAAGTCAACATTCTAATTTGTAGGATGAAGATTTGAAAACATAGCTTATTTTCGGAGGTGTAACCTTTTCAAAACTATTTTTTCAGGCATTGTGGTTTACCGAAACCCCTGGAAGTGATGGACCAGTGTTCGGAAGCGGTGATATGTGGAGGGGTTTGGGAGTATTCTTCGATTCTTTCGATAACGACAATAAGCACAACAATCCGTACATTATGGCAATGGTCAACGATGGAACCAAGGTGTACGACCATCAGAATGACGGCTCCACCCAACAGTTGGCTGGGTGTTTGAGAGACTTCCGAAACAAACCGTTCCCAGTGAGAGCGAAGTTCCATTACTTTAAGAACGTCCTCACAGTTATGTTTAACAATGGAATGAGCAACAGCGAAACAGATTTCGAGCTCTGCATGAGAGTCGAAAATGTGTTCTTGCCTTCAAGAGGATACTTCGGTGTTTCAGCAGCCACTGGAGGATTAGCTGGTGAGTTTAATCATTCATTATCTATTGCCAAGTCATTTTGAAATCATTAAGCTACGTGTAATTTAACATTTATATGTTATACTTTTAGATGATCATGACGTTCAGAAGTTCTTGACGTTTAGTTTGCATGATGACCAGTCAGGTCAAGCAACTGACACACAGCAAGCTGAGCAGCAAAAATTCGACCAAGAATTCCAAAGATATCAAGAAGAGTTAGACAAGAAGAAAGAAGAGTAAGTTGCTTGCATTTACTAATCAATTTTTAATGGAAAAATCGCAATCGCAGTATGCGTTAAATTGCTGCTTTGAATTTAGGTACATCAAAGAGCACCCGGAAGCTCAAAAAGAGAAAGACGATGATGACTGGTTCGAAGAGGAGCAAATTCGGGAGCTCAGACAAATCTTCCAGGGTCAGTCTGAGTTGAGGGTTCTCGTAAATACTCTTAGCAGGAAGTTGGACGAAATCGTAGGTAGACAGGAAACAACTATTTCCTTGGTCAATGCTATCCAAGGAGGTGTTCCTGTACAACAAATCGCTGCAGGTGGTAAGTCCAATAATATTTTTTATAACTCATAATTTTAAGTACTAAATCGTTAATACTAAAATGATTTATTAGGTCAACCACCAGTCGCCCCTCCAGTTGGTGGAAATGTTTTACAGCGTCACGAAGTGGAAAATATCCTTGCTGCCAGTAGAGAACTCGTTTCTGTGACTCGTGACATAAAGTATGTGACATTCGGTGTCTTAATTTCTTACATACATGCGGGACAATGACAAATGTCTCTTAATATTGCATTCAAACAGTACTTTTATGTGTGATTTTACTTGCTAACAGGAACCTGGTTGTCGGTGTTGGTACTAAAATTGATACTGCAAATGCTCGTCCCGGAAGCTACGGAAATGCTGACGTTGGCGGATCACTTAATGAGGTAAATAAACAAACGAACCAAATATCAATGTTTAATTGGTTCTGTTTGCGTCTTCAGTTAAACAATGCCCATTTTCTATTGTAGCTTAAGGAAGGACTAAACATTCTTAAACGTGACGTTGGATCCGTGTCGCAACGAGTACACGCTGCGCCTGTCGCTGACGCACAGGGTGGATGTCCAAATGTGAGCTGCGTGTCAACGACAGTTGTCGTTGCAATGGGATTTGTTCAAATGGGTGTAATTTTAGGATATCTTTTATACAAATCTAGTAAAGAAAGTCAAGCGAAAAAGTTTTATTAGTGAGATTTGATGAAAACTATCAATGTTAATGTTAGACTATATGCGTACTTCTGTTTGTATCGATCGATTACTACGTAAAAAAGGTATTTGAACGGACAATCCTTCATTCTGATCAACACGCCAAAAAGCACCTGGAAGGATTAGATTTTAACATTTGCATGCACATTGTCCCCGAATGTGCCAACCAAATTTTTGTACCATAGCTGAATTTTTAAAGGATATTATTGTTGAAATTTCTAAGAAAGGTTGGTAGCTGTGTGATTTTATCTCGAGCGCATGAGATTGGCTTAATCTTGGCCTAATGATAATAATCATCGTATTTATATCTATCAACGTTGTAATTTACATTTAAACTTTTTTCCAATGTCAAATGTGGCGATTGTCATAAATTGTTAGCAATTCAAACTGGACTATATATCTGACCTGTTTTAATGTAAGGTTCTCATCAATCAGTGATAAATATACCATACTAGCTGTAATACTTCATGATTCTGATTGTGTAAAAATATATAAGACATCCCACTTAACAATACGTTTGTCTGCCTTTTTCATCATTTTTTACATTTCTCAGGAGGGTATGTTAACACTTAAAAAGTAAGAAATTCTTTTTTTAGGCAGGCTGCTTTTTAAGAAGCTCAAATATTATTATCGTTACACAAGTGGAGAGATGATATTAATGCTAAAACCCATTTTCGCTAATGTACTGCTTGGAGCCAAATATCAAATCTTTATTATCGTTACACAAGTGGAGAGATGATATTAATGCTAAAACCAATTTTCGCTAATGTACTGCTTGGAGCCAAATATCAAATCATTTTACCACATCATCTAAATATTCTAAAAATGTGATTCTTGGTTGTTTTCGTCCATAGTACCTATTCAGTGGTATGTAATAGGTGTTACTAATCTGTTTTCTGATAGCCCGTATATATTGTTAGAAGTAATATGTTATTTTGTTCTCTTATGTTATTCTAGAAAATTTTAGTTTTAGTCAGGATATTAATTTTGATGTGTGCAATCTTTTAAATAGAGAGTATCTTCAATTCAACGTGGTGAAAAAAGAAAGCATAAAAATGGTACTATTAAATAGATTATTTTGTCGATGAAAAATACGTGTGAAGGAGATTCTTAAAAAACTCAAAATAATATATTTTTGTCAGTGGTGAGCACATTTCAAGATTCGATGGTACTAAACTAATTATAATTATTATTTATACTGTAAAAATCTTCGGAAAAATAAAGAAATGAAAGAAGCCGACAATACTGAGACTGAGGTCTTATTGTAATTATTCCAGCCACGTCCGGTTTTAGAAGAAAGTCAAAGACATGGTCCTCATTTAATTGCATAGTATCGCTTCTAATTTCTTCATATACATTATGCATTGAGTTATGGCTATTTGAAGCTTAAACCCCCCTATGATCTTACGTTTTTTGATTGCTTTAAAGTGAGTGGGAAAAATCCTGGCTACAGTGAAAAATGGATTAGCCGCGATGTAATCCCATCTAAGTGAAAATACACTTATCCTTGTCTTTCAGGTATATATGAGGAATTGAGCAAAAAATATTTAATCTGTACAAAATTATTATTTTTCAAATCGTATAAAAGGACAATGTAGAGATCCAAAACTTCGCCAGTCTCCTTTGATTCGTTCTTTGCGAATCAATCTTTCCAAGCAGAATCCACCCTACTGAAGAGACGCAGCCATGAGGTCCTCCCAGCCGAAGTCAACTTTCATCAGATTATCATTGGTCGTATTTTTGCGTAAGACTTTCCAAACAATCCGTTTGAAACAAGTATACACTTAGTTGCCAGTTATTGTACAAAATGTCTCTTTGCTCGTTCTTTTATAGTTTCCATTGTTGTAACCGTTATCCGAGGTGCGCAGGATCATGACGTTCCCGTTTCAATCGACGGTATCCGTTGCGACTCATGCGGAAGTGAGTGTGCCGTTATGTGCGGCAGCAAGATATTTCGAGCTTGCTGTTACAACTATATCAAGAAGCGGTCTGTTCCATGGAGTAAATCTTCAGGTCCTGAGACTGCAGGGGACGGAGAAAGTCTCGATGCAAAACTCCCTAGCACATTAGCAGGTACAAGTTAACAATAGTTTATTGTTTTCCACCGACTCAATTTCCCCCTTAAGATCCATAATCGTCTTGTTAACCTTATAGGTAACGAAGCTGAGGAAGCTACATATCTACTACCAGTGAGCCTTCGGGAAATCATGGGCGGTGGTGTGTTCCATAATGCTTTCGAAAACCGAAAATATGGTAAAGTAATGATTTAGTAAAATCCAGTCAGTAATCATAGCTTATTATGCCGATGCAAAATAAAAGAAAGCTTAAAAAATACTGGCAACTGATATAATTAATATTTGTATAAGAGAGGCTTGGGGAATTGCTAACATTTGTGTATCTAAATCCTTAAAAATGCAACGAAATCGTTGAACATAATGTAGAACAAAATTAATGTAATCCTTTCCAAACCACAAGACGGAGCAACAACTCTGTGTAATTTGTAGTGGGGACTAATAAAGATGATCTATTTGCAATAGCAGAAAACAACCAGCTAGTTTTTATTTTAAAATTGTTGTTGTACTATTCAGTACATTCTCGCAATAGCTTGGCTTTTCATAGAGTTGTTTTTGCATTAGATGAGGACTAAGGCAGATATTTAGCTATTAATAAATCGATGATAACTATTCTAGCTCGCATATGTACAGATAAGCTATCATTATTACTGTTCTGACATGAGCATATTAAAAATGCCCCTGAACCTGCTAACTTGAACCCCTGTGGTAGACGGCGCAAACGGGTAGTTAAGACATTATCCCAAGACTTATCTTACACATTCAAGGAACTTATTAAAAACAAGTTGATCTAGTGGCTTCTATGTGCTCCGCCTGGGCCAGGGTCTTAGAAAACCCGCCAAGCGATACCATAATTCAATGTGGGGAAAGCCATTATCGTATCGTGGGAATATGGATAATTTCATTATTTTTTTCTTATTGATAGTTACCGGTTGTATTCAGTGCTCTTTAGCAAATGTTTAGACTATTTCATATTACTCACACACTTGTGAATTATGTTCGCAGAAATTGACATTAGTAAGGAAAGTTTAAAACCATTTGAAAACATGCAACATAACATTGTTCTTGGAACTGATTGTACACACGCAGTATATGTATTTATATTGTTTTGAGGTATTCCAGGAAGGGCGTTGTAACTCCAGAAGAAATTTTTATGAAATATCCTATGCAAAATGGTATGGACGACTATTTTCCAAACTTTTATTTTTAAAAAAGTAACCCAACGTTTCGATTTCTTCTGAAATGTCCGAATCACCTAGTTGGCACACAATTTTAGACACCATGGAGGGGTAGGGAAAATTAATGTTGCAATCGCTTGAGCTGGCTGGACGGAATAACGTTACCCAAGAGAATTTCATGCCAATGACAACCAAAAATTCGATTTACCCCATTCAACTTTTCGTTCTACGTTGTATTCTTTTCCCTAAAACTGCATGTAATCGTATCAATATCAATATTACGGCCTTGCTTCTTCCGTCCAACGACTATCTGATCTGAAATTTTTGTGTCCTAGAAGCATGCATTGCAAAACCCTAATACTATTTGTATATGTACATATTACATAAAATATCATATGCCTGTGTAGCATACTATGAGAAATTGTTCTAAGACAGGCCAAATTACGCATAAAACTGTCAAAAGCAATTCATGCAAACTAACGTGGCAAAATTCTTCATTTTGTATAGAAGAGTTCGCAGTTTACCGCGGAATAACAAACATTCATAACATCAGCTAGCTGAAATTGAAAAGGAAACATTAATTATCTAAACTGTACGTGATCAATTCTTATTCCGCAATCTTATATTATACGAAACAAAAAGGATGTGGATGTATGTACTAAAGTTTTCATTTCAAGACTTCCGCTGTTATATGCAAACAAAGCTTGGTTGCACAAGCCAAAAAACGCTTGAAGTAATGTAATCAACACGACATAATCAAAATCAAGATTCTTATGTAAATGGAATCAAATGTATCGAGGTCGACAAAAAGATATTAGCAAGAATTAGGCCCTTTTGCATCAAGGTTGTATGATAAGATATTTCTCGGAATGCACATGTCATGCCTAATATCTCACCTTCTATTAGTTTAATGGACTATGCAAGCAATCTCTGTAGAGTATATCACGTACTAACGGAATGATGATGAGGACAGATCCATCTGAAAAGATGAACTACCAAGGCTATATGGCTCGTGTATTGAATACAAGTAATATAAAACCGTATAGTATGCTTATACTTTATAA
>JAAXOA010002159.1:0-13867 GCA_036561885.1 Salina celebensis | reverse complement strand
ACATGTCTAATCCATCATGGTACAAAGTGTTTCTAATACAAAATGCGTTCCACGCGAAAAACTGCATCCAAACGAAACAAAGTAGGTTAATACTGTAACGTGTGGAACATCAACATGTCTTGAAAGTATAAATAGGATCAATTTATAACATTCTCGTATTTGTCACATTTTTTGGCAAAAGTTTATATGAAAGTTCTGCATGCAAGGAGGCTGTATGGGCCAATTCTTCTTTTTCAAAATCAAGTTCACCCTGTGCTGACAATATAAAACGTGTAGAACACAAAGAGATCTAGAGAGAGATCTGAAATTTAGTATAATATACTCTGACATTGTAATCAAGATGAGTAAGCAACTTTCTTAGTTTACATGGTACACAGGAGATTTAGGTGGATGCATATTGGATAGAATTGTGGACAAAAATAGCTTCTAAAGAGAAGGCGGCTGAACATTTTTCTCTAAATTATAACCATCAAGCAGCCAGTCAACTATTAAGGATTTACAATGTGGCAATGAAAAAAAAAGGTTGCAAAAAATATTGGCCCAATGACTAAAAGTTATCGGTAAATGAAGTGCTACAGGAAAGGAAATAGGTGGCTACTAATTTTTCCATGTGAATCTTTTACTTGCAGAACTTATGCCTATGGATTATGGAATATTATATATCTTTAGCAACAACATTATGATCATAAAAATCTCATATAATAGACAATTCATAACAACTGTAAGAACGTAACAAATTAGTGAACACCAATTTTCATTACGCTGAATTTGGCGTATTTGATTTCCTGCGGTAGTAAGTACAAGAGGAAACGTTATTTCCAATGAAGATTTATTTAAAATCCGAGAGGATAAATTTTCTGCAATTTTATGAAAGATTACGTACAGATCTAATGGTTACGCATCCTCTAAAATATCACCAAGGTAAGCATGAAAACCCACGTGGGAATAAGACGTGTCAGATATGAAACGGTTACATGCATATGTGGTACATAGGTTCATACGTTCAGTTACTGGGTCGCGTTTTCCCTTCTATTGTATGTTTAGAAAGAGAAGCTAAGTCGCTTTCCTGCTTCCGTTGTTGCTCAGCCTCATTGGAAGATATACAGCTACTTTAACATGGAATTCGCTAATATGTTAACCGCAAAGTTTTATAGTGACACACTTTTATTTAACGCAAATTTAATTACATAAAGTTCAAGACATATTCTTGGACACAATTGCAAAAGATGCTCGAAAGAGATAAAACTTTAATTAGACAATTTGAAAGTAAAAAAGAAAAAATGTTTAAGTAGGATTTCCCGTTGACAACAGCCATTTCAGTCTGACAAAAGTCCTTTTGGTATGTAGTCACCAGATTCATGGGCTTTGGAGGCTGGCCTTTGTAACGGGCTGTCCTGTCGTCAAACGTGAAACTGGAAGTTTGTTGATTACTTGGCGATGACACATGACGTTTTGACGGGGACTGAAGCAAATCCGGGGAAACACGTCCTCTTGCTAAAATCTCTGGAGAGAAATATAAATTAAACATGACACCAACCCAGCGAATTTAACTTGTGCAAATAAAAACCAGTTTTAGTTTTCTTACCTAAGCTTGTAAGGTCAAAATTATGCTCGCGATGGTACTTGCAGCGATTTGGTTGATCCATTTTGCAGGTGCAACGAGTCAATGGCATAGTATTCTTGAATGCTAATAAATTCTCCTCGTAAATTTCTTTTTCAGATGCGTTTTGCGGAGGTGGTACTTTTGTATTTTGCATAAACTAAATGAGTTATAATTGCAACCGGTGCTTGCCTTTGGGCTAAACATAAGGGAGTGTTGTATGTTGAGTGTAATCGTGAGATTTTAGAATTTGTTATGAGATCTATGTTTTTCAACAACTCTAATTACCATTGCAAACTACTTAAGTGTTTACTTCACAAGTTTATGGGAAGGATATGTCCTATGTGTGGTGTGTACCAGAGCTCACACATCATTCCAAAACAGGTGGAAATTTGTTAACCCATTCCAATCTCGTCTCTCAGTATCGAAAACAGTTTTGAGCATAAAAAGGGCATTGATAGCAATCGTTGAAGATGTACTCTATTGTGTATAATTTTATCTAGATGAGTCATTCATAATGTTTAATCACGAATGTGTTGGAGGCAAATGTGGATTCCTAATGCTAAAAATGGATATAATCGTGATATGCAAAACTACCAAGCGTACACCTTGTTTTAAAATCCTTCAGGTGGAAAAAAATGGGGACGCTGCATTGCTATAGGAAATTGGGCACGGTGACGATGAAGACTCCGAAAATACCGTATGATGGTTGGCAAAACGACCATGAGTTTTTGTCGAGCAATCATTTTGGTTGGCTGTTTCATGTACAAATTTGTGGTATGCAGTGATAAGTTGATAACGCTGATTCAGAAAGCCTCAATTAGGATTATAACCACTTCAAAAATACAACGCCAGAGATAATTAAGACTTTAAGACATGAACATGTCAGCCATTTTCGTTTTCAGATAATCATCCTCCAGTGGAGAGTTCATAGTTTGTTTATGTACATGAATGAGTAGTTGAGTAACGAGGACAAGGCTTAATGGAATGGCTGGAATCGAGTGGCCACAAGCACAAATGCAACAAAAGCTTTTGTCCAGGTAAAACAAATGAGAGATGATTGCGTAAACACTAAAGTAATTATTATGAACGCGCATACCTTTTTGCCAGAGGCCAGTGTGGTTTAATTACCACTGATGAATAAAGTGTGTAAAGTGATAAAACACAGCGTTTTGTTATGCACAACATTTTTTCATACGATTTTATTCCACACAATAGAGTGAGTTACGTTGAAAGAATACATCAATTTAGTTAACACATATGAGAACATAGTTTTAGTGACTAGCTAGAGGGAATATAGACACATACAATTAATTAAGATAATTTTATTAACCAATTTAAATTACACAAAAACATACTGTAAATTCCTGAGATAATTTTTCCTTTTAACTGTTTATTTTACATCTGTATCAAAATACAGCTAATGAAAACTACCTGTAATGTAAACCAATCCATATTATGTACAGGTACGTTCAGGTTTTATGTTTGCTGTTAACTTACGTTATCTCATAAGTTACCAATTTCATTTTTTATACCGTATGAGGGAGTCTCAGAGATATGAAAGTATACGTGTTCTTCTTATTCCTACTAAAACACCCTTTTAAATCCATCGATTTATATCAATTTCGCTTTGGCACGTGAAAGTAAAACTGAGAACATTAACTCAAGCAATTTTTATCTATGTGGCAGTTTTTTTCTGGGAATAGATCAAACTTCATTTTTATATTAGAAAATTGGAAATATATAGTGTCAAGTTTCCCTTTTTCAATGAAGAGTAATTTTACGAGTATACTTTTTTGATGATGATGTAGTAGTAATGTAGTAATGATGATGAAATATGGAGGGATATCCAGTTCCATGATAGTATATGAAACAGCATGCAGTAATAATCTATTAAACCTATGCATAATATCTAGTTGACTTTCGGATGGAGTTTGAAAGATACTTTTGACTTTTGACGGTCGTGTACGTACTGTACACTTTACACTACGAAATATTTTGTACTTTTAGTGTGGTTCAATGAATAATGTCGCGCTGAGCGATCATTAATAGTAAGATTAAGATTTCTAACGACTACACAGAACACTACTGAAAGGATCTTTGTAAGTAAGGACTATAATATGTATTTACATTCCTCCTAACTAATTTGAGGAGTTGAATACTGACTGGTACACTGACTGACTGTGCATTACGGACGTGTCTATGTTTCATATTGCTAAATCTTTCGGAAGTAGCTTTTGTGTGCACATTTTGAACAACATATTTTAAACAAGTTTTAACTAAATGTACCTAAGCTACTTTTAATGGTGTATCTGTGAGATTTAATATCCTCCTATAATCATTAAATATTCCTTCGATTTTTTTACCCCTCAACGGCAACATGATGAAGAGATACATCGATCCTGCGTTGAGTGACTCTTTCTACTCCAAACAGATCCTTTGGCGAGTGTTGGATTATGTCCCTGGGCTGATACACCAGAGCCATGACGTCAAGTTTGGATTAGGACCTTTTCGCAAGGAGCTCGGGCCAATGGTTTGCACATATGTGGATCTGTACATAAACGAAAGTAGACTCATTTGAAAAAAGAAAATGCTCATCTCCAGTTCTTTTCCAGTTTGTATTATCTAGGGTCCACTTTTGCCGACAACAGCGAAAAATGAAGCAAATACATATTGTACACATCGTGCACTTATATTATTTAGAAAATTAGAGTATTTCCAAAAGAAAAAACAATTCTTATCTACAAGCAAAAGATTGTCGATAAAATTATTTCTTACTGTATGAATTTTTGGTTGGGTCCTTTCGCCAACGATAAGTTAGCTCCACGTGCATTCTGACTGGATGGAACAAACGCTTTGTCCTTATCATATTTCATCCCGAATAGCCTGTTAGAAAGAATCCAAAAAGTTTTCTCTTCAAGATTTTTCTTATTTTTGCTTTTTGAGTGAGCGCAAAAATTACAAAGAGATATTGTACTGCAAATGGAAACAAAATAGACAAGAGAATGAAAACTGCACGGGAAGACTTTAAGCCTTTTGTGGTTTTTCCTTTATGTAAGGAGCAGTACACAAAATTAACTGCGTAGACATTCCCTTCTTTGTCATTAGTGGAAAGATGAAGTACGCAGTTTGTAGTGGTGAAGAGAAAGTCATATTATTATATTCCCTTTTGTCTCACTTTATCGCTTTCATTAGCAGTTTTCATGAGCATGAGATAATCGACCTTCCGCCAATGTTTTTCAACACTAGCGCAAAACTGAGTGAGAATACTTTTTTTTTTCTCAGAATGAAGGGATAATTACACGCGTACTTACGAGCTAATAAAGTTTTTCTTCCTTGACTTTGTGTCTATCTCGAAATAGCCAGAGTCTGGAGTATCCACATTATCTCCACTAAATGCCTGCTCCTGGAAACCCGCAGTGATGTCAAGTTTGTTGATGACACTCGCTTCAACAAGATCCTCATCGTCCTCACTGTTTCTCCGGAGCACAATGGGCAGTTGAGATTCAAATTCTTCTGTTGTTGTCAGCCCATCTGCGAAACGAACTGAAAAGAGGGAATTTACGAGAGAGAATAAAATTGACAGAGGAAATTTTATTTACAAAAGACTGTGTTGGGATATGAATCCTCAACAAAGGAGGCGAAAATACTAAAACTTTTCCTGGTAGGAGAAAGTGCAAAGAGAAAATTTAATTTAAAAATAAACGACTCTAGTGAAACACAACATGTGTAATTTTCCAAGTCATTTTTCCTTTCATCAAGGTGAAATAAGCAAGAAAAACACTTGAATGAAGATCTTGTTCGTTTGATGATCACCATTGTTGGAGGAATGTTAAAAACAGAAAAAAAAACTCGTTTTATTTCATTGCCATCATCATCATGATAATCATAGCAAAAAAAAAGTGTTGGTGTGTGGATGTGTGGTGAATGAAATGGCGAGCTTAAGCAAACGTTCTAACAAAAGTCATACAATTTTAGGTTCAAAAGAGCATAAGTTTTAATGCAATAGGGACATGAAACTGTCTCACAATGGAGACAAAGTAATGCTTTTCTTTTTTTACTTCCATAGAATATGATATGAAGAAGAAAAAAAAATATGAAAAGGGGAAAAACACTCACTTCTCCTCGGCTGATTTTGTTGACGAGAATTTTCTTCAGCTGCAGCGACAACGAAAGGCTTAAACTCTTCTGGAGTTTGTGGACCGACTTCTTGCAAAAGTCTCTCGGATTTTTCAACTTGATACATAGACGCATCAAGAGCCCATTCAATAAACCTTTCAGGAAGATTTGGAAACTTGTTCATAAGCCGTGCTTTCACTTCCAGTTTCTCCACGACAGACAAGTGAGGTCGGGCTGGTTTCATTATAGGCGTTGGGAAAGGAGATTCCTGGCCGCCTTCGAGTAAACTATCCAAAGTCAGGCCGGATCTTTGTTGGTCGATTGCCCTTTGACGCTTCTCGATAAGGGTCTTAACTTCCAGCCATTTTTGTCTAGCAGGCCTTTTAACATAAAAAAACAGAAGTTTTTTATGCTTTACATTAAGCAAACAAAAATTTGCATAAAGATACACAAAAGAAGCTAAGTAATTCCTGTATTGTGTCTGTTCCAAGTAGTAGTTGTCAGTTGTGCAAAATGCATGACTTGATAAAAACACAAGAAAAAAAGTTTCCAACATTTTTTTTTCTTTCCGCCACATGGAAGCGGAACTGGAAGACTGCTGCATAGAAAAAGCGACCAAGAGAGAAACCATCAAAGGAAAATGAAAGCAGACTATCTAGAAAATATCTGGGAAAAAAATGGAAACGAGAGAAGAAAACCGGGGAGAAAGTTCACTCCATATTGTTGTTCGGCATAGATTACAACATGTAGCCGGTTGAGATTATTATTATTATTTTAAACAAAAATATTCTCTGTTATCCAGTACAATTCGTAATGCATCACGGTGTACAATATTACTTTTTTTCTGAATACTTCATGTATTCTGTTTGGATTTTGAAGAGAAAAAAAAAACTTGTTTTTTCTCAGACTTTGAACTTCCTTTCAAGCAAAACTACAATTCATCATCATAGGTTACTTACTTTGAGGGCGGCGTTCGCGTAAACCCCTTCCGTAGCATTTTCTCTGAGGCTTTCTGTACATTATTTTCACATGAGGTGAGCACATCCAGAAGAAATGTTTCATCAGCTGCAGGAAATATTCCTTTCAAGTACTTCAGTTTCATCTTCGGACTCTTTGTCAGCTTCCCTTCCTCTTTTACCTTTGATCACATTAAAATTCATGACCTGTTAAGCCTTTTGCTTTAGCTTTTTTTTTTCTTGCACACTTTTTTCAAGCTGCTCGTTGCTCTCACTGTTGTATAAGAGAAAATGAGAAAGTGATAACGGTACAATGGTATACTGATGGAGTGACTGGGGAAGTGTCTGATTATGTCAGCTTGCTGCCAAGAAGCTCTGTTC
Organism: Salina celebensis; assembly: GCA_036561885.1. Lineage (NCBI taxonomy): Eukaryota > Metazoa > Arthropoda > Collembola > Entomobryomorpha > Paronellidae > Salina > Salina celebensis. The sequence continues at coordinate 6,811 of JAAXOA010002159.1, read as the reverse complement.
TTGAATTATGGTGCTTTTTTGAATTGCATTTTGTGAAAGCTCTGAATGTTCGCTAAATTAACTTAGTACATAGGCATCATTGTGTATTTGAGGTATATAACATTGAATATATATAAATTTTGAATGTTTTTATATAGTGTAAAGAAACTGAAAACCTCACAACTAATAATATTAACCAGGTGAGTGCAAAGAAGCGTGACTTTGTTCTGATATAAAAGAACAGATCGCAGACTGATGAATGCAAGATCGTTATCCGTGGTTTATCTTTCATTTCACATCATTCATCAATCGTAACAGGAGAAAGTACACTCATTTTGTATTCTGGGAATGAAACGACTCGTTAAATAGACCGTTGCAACAGAGGATTTAGGCGTTGCTTAACTTAAAACTAAAATGCGAAACGCAAAATAGCTGTCAATTAAGGTAGATTTAGAATCTGATCTGAATATCATATAACATACATCTTATAAAACTGGCTGTCTTCATATAATATGAAATGGCAGAAAACACAGCTCGATAGTGAAATGGGAAATACTTGTACCGCTACTTTTTGATATTCGAAATACTGAAATGCGTACTAGAATAACTTTCCCTTTAGAGAGAGAGAGAGCAAGAGCAAGTGAAAGAGCAAAGTTGGAATTTTATTTGTTAAGTAAACATTTACCATTTGGAGCTGAGGCGACATTGACAACAAAGGAGATCCCCATCGCGTATGCAAGCTCCCCACTGATGACTGGTTATTACTGAACTTTAGCAAAGAGATGGGTGTTCCTGTTCTCGCTGGACTGCCCGTAGTGTAACTACAGTAAAATGGATTGACAATAGTGATACAAAATGGTTTTCGCACTATTCCGAGCTTTTTTAAATGTGCACATACATACATAAATGTGTATAATCATACATAGTGCATTGTAAAATCGGTAAAATCCTACTGTTATATTTGATTTCTATTCTATATAAAACTTTTAAATAGCAGGTTTTCCTATGGGAGCATAATATAGTAACATACCTGTTCACTTTGAATGGAGAACTGACTCCGATGCTCTTAGAGTCCTGCACCTATAGAAGCAGCAGTATCTGTATCGCCATCCAGTTTCCGTGATATTTCAGAAAGTTGAAGCTGATGTGCAATATCATTAACAACTGGATGTTTCTCTACTTGAAGAGCCGAAACAACAAGGGTCGCCCGATTATGGTATCTACATAAAGAACATTTTCACACTTTAAATCATATCAAGTTTACATTTTCTCAAAAATATGCGTGCAACTACAAAGGTTTATATTCAAAAACAGATCCACGGTTTATGTATTAAAGAAATGTGTTTTCTTATGGCCATTAGTCATTAGGATATAGAGCACCTTTGCAGATTATATCCATAAAGTATTACACCATTGTGCAAAGTTATAGTCACAGCGACCCTCTCAGTAGAATTTACTCAGGTGGATTAAGAACCATGACGCTGCAGATTACATTATTCAGGTGCTGTGAGTTTTATACATTTGAAAGATATGGAAACTGGAACGGTACATGAGTTCCAAAAAAATTATATGTTCCGCTGAGAACGTAAGCTGTAAAAAAATGCTCATATATAAAAGCCAGAGTGAGAGCTCCCTGGTATTTTCAAATTTTATAAGCCTATGCACTAGAAGCTCAAGAGAATAAGCTTGATGTAATTTATGAATCTTATTTACTTGTGGAACAAATGGCGAATATGAGGTTCCCCCGCGGTAGGGAAAAGAGAGCACACCGTGCGGAATGCTGTGTCTGGATCACAATTACTGAGAAAGCTAGCGGGAACGCCGGAGTAGGAAGAGCTCGCGTAGGATCGTGCTGACTGGGGTCGTTCCAAAAACGACGGAATGTCGTTGGAAGTTTCCCCGTGACTGGCTATAATTTTATTACTACCGGAAGAAACGATAAACCTGGAAGGGCCTGGTTGTGGGGAAGCAGACGAGGATGGAATACAAGTGTCACGATCATCTTGATGATCATTATGGAAATGTTGCTGAAGCTGATTATGCCCCACTGTTTCATGTTCTTGAGACAAATGATACGACGGAACTTGGGGAGAGTGTTGAGCTAGTTGTTTATTCCCAGAGTCTGCTAAACTGTTATGGATGGTAGTTGAATTAGATGATGTGGCGATCGAATGCGAAGGGATCCCTGTAGACGACCGCTGAGCTGTTTCCAAAATGAGTTGCTCATTGCGAAGATTCTTTGGCGGAAGAGTTGGAGATGGAGCGATTCTTGGCGAGCCACCAAGACGTGGTGAAGAACCTCGTCGATTTAGGGTGAAGGCTCTTAAGCTGGGCACTGGACTTGACCACCGGCTGCCACCCACATCCTGAAAACAATAACAACCAAATAAACATTTTGTATCTTATAGCTCAAACCTTTCCCTATCAAATACTAGTGTCAGCGTGTTTTATAGTTTGTTTTTGCACGACTGCAACTGTTAAAGCGTATATCTTGAAGGACAATATGCATAAAATAACTGGGTTTTCATCCATATTTCATTCCGGTGGCACAGCAAACCTAATATTAGATCAGTAATTCATGTTATTATTCTTCTGTGTTGTCACCTTAATTTTAAAGCGTGTCTGAGTTTTTAACGTATTCACCAAAACGTTGCAACAAATCTTACAAATGCATTTTTAAGACACGTAATTTTTTCCCATCCGGGATGTTAAAAATAATTGTTTTCTTGCGATTTAGTAATGGGAAACGGAAGCTGTTGTACCATCTAGTATTTGATTAGTAATTCATGTTATTATTCTTCTGCGTTGTCACCTTAATTTTAAAGCATGTCTGAGTTTTAAACGTGTTGTTCACCCAAAATGTTGCAACAAATCTTATAAATGCATTTTTAAGACACGTAATTTTTTCCCATCCGGGATGTTAAAAATAATTGTTTTCTTGCGATTTAGTAATGGGAAACGGAAGCTGTTGTACCATTAGTTGTTTCAAGCCTGTATAAAAACATCAGCTATGGGTACATTGACAATTTATTACAACAAAACTACTAAAGATAGCCAACTACAGAGGAATTATAGGTCCTGAAAAGAATGTTCTTATAATATGTAGCTATGCAGGCAAAAAAGGACAGAAAGTTTTTCTTTTATAGTGTACTACACACACTAACATTAAATACAGCAACAGCAAATCAACATTTATCGTCATAAGACACGGGACAAGCAAATTTATGGGTTTCCTGTCAAAATTTACAACATATGAACCAACTATCAGGTCTTCTCTACTTTTTTGTACTTTCAAAGGTACAACATTTTCCTGCAGACGAAGCCGTTCTGGAAGTACACACCACCAGCAAATAAAAGCAGTGGTCTATTTCCAGCTTCCTCTTTTTGGTTGGAACAAATGACTATGCTACTAATTACTTAACCCCTACAGCAACTTTTCCCTGGTTTGCTGTCGTTTTCTAGGCTGTGTAGTCTACCTACACAAGCACAAGGCTGTATTTACAATTTTGATAAATCTTTTGGTGTGGTAGCAGACAGACTTGGTTGCTAATGCACTAGCAGTATTCAGCTCCTAATGTCTAAGTAAAAGTGCGGAACACCGCGTCGTGGTACGTGATTTTATATTTATATTGGATTATAATCTTTCATCATAAACTGTGCAAAATGTGAGCTCTCTCACACCTGGTGCTTCCTTTCATTTCTCAGATTCCAATTTTGATTTCCTTTCTACTACACACTTTTCTACACTTTTATCATTATGAAATATATGTAGCTATGTGCATACACTGCTTTCTCTTGCAACTTTCTCCAGTTTATATACATTTTCATATAAGATAACTCTTATATACAGGCTAATACTCGTCAGCCTTTTATGAAAGGTGATTGTCGAAACTTGTGTTCGGCCCATAAATTACATTTCAAACTAATGTTCAGGGTTCTAATAGTAAAGAGCTACGTATATATCTTCATACCATATACTAGCAACTTTCCTTATTTCTCTTTTAGTATGCATTTAATTGTCTAGATTGCTCCATAAGCTGTCATGTACGGTGTTTTGACCAAAATGTATACCTACACAGATATCCAGAGTAAATCTTTTAAATTAGACACGGCCATTATTGAGCCTTTCATCCCCACATTTTTTATCGACTTTAGTAGTTAACTTAGTCCATGTCATATTTTATCTTTACCTTGCGATAGTATGAACTTTACAAGCCAAGATCAGATTTCTATGAACTGCTGAAAATAATGTGATAACGTAAAAAAACTTTATACCTACATAGATCCGTAGGTACGTAATGGGAAGTTTGACGCATAATGTGATTGGAAAATACTATGTACCTAGGTTCTAATAAACTCCATTATGAAGCAAGAATAGATTTATTTTTCTCTTTCTTGGGTGAACTTCATTAGTCAAGAATAGGCGATGGCAGCGATAAATGAGACAATAATTTCTTTTTATAGCTGTCAAACATGTAATTTATCTATCCCCTCCTGCAGTTTATCATAGCTCCTTCAGAGAAAACCGGAAATTAATGTGTTGCTGTAGTACTCCCTGTGTGCTTATGGCTTGGAAGGTGAATGTTCTTACTAACCACATCTTTTTCATATTCATATACCTATGATATTTACAATGGAGCTTTTTATGATTAGCCATTTTCTCCAGTCCCATTTATTTTATTTTTTGCCATTTTTCAGCAAAACAGAGGCCATAATCGGGAATTCGTGAACAGTTTTAAGAGCAAGTGGGTAACACATCAGCGGTGACATTACCACGCAGGAGGCTAATACCCGGAACACCAAAATCATGTGCTTTAGCTTATCTATCCCCTCCTGCAGTTTATCATAGCTCCTTCAGAGAAAACCGGAAATTAATGTGTTGCTGTAGTCCTCCCTGTGTGCATATGGCTTGGAAGGTGAAAGTTCTTACTAACCACATCTTTTTCATACTCATATTCATATACCTATGATATTTACAAAAGAGCTTTTTATGATTAGCCATTTTCTCCAGTCCCATTTATTTTATTTTTTTGCCATTTTTCAGCAAAACAGAGGCCATAATCGTGAATTCGTGAACAGTTTTAAGAGCAAGTGGGTAACACATCAGCGGTGACATTACCACGCAGGAGGCTAATACCCGGAACACCAAAATCATGTGCTTTAGCTGGGTAAAGAACCGTTTTGTATTCTAATGTCATCGTTTTTCTACTAACTACGGTTACGACACGTCGACTATTTTTTATTATTGTTTCCCCTCCTCTGGTGCCTACCTACTGGTTTTTAGTATGTGCAACTATTCACATGGAAAGAACTCTAAAGCTTTCGTTTTGATGACAAAAGGCTTGTGTGTGGAATCTTTCATCGGGAACACAATATTGAGCAGAAAAAGGTTACACAAATATCAACGTACCTAAATTGCCACTGTTTAATAGGTAATACCTCTGAGCTTGGCCATTCTACTATGTTCAATTTAAAATCAACGTGGGGAAAGTTGTAAAGATAGCATCACAATGGAGTACATTAGGAAACATTCATCATCACCAGCTCCAGCTGTCAAAGACCATAAAATGAGTAACACACCGTTGGAACATTTGGTATTGTGACAGAGACCGGATTTTTGATAAAAGAATGACTTGTCATACAAATCTAAAACAATTTCTATTAAAATATGCTTTCAATATTTTGTCAGATTCGCCAAAGATTTATGGCTGAGCCAAGGAAAATGTTACGCTATGCAGAAACTGGAGATTCATATCAAAAGTTGTAGATAATTTTATTGATTTATGCTGGTATGAAGCACGTCTCAGATAAATATTAAAAACTCAGCATAGTGAATAGAGACTCTTATTTATACCAATGACTTTTGACCTACTATAAAACAAGGGATATGAAATAGCAGAACAGAATTTGAAATTGAAGGGATGAGGAGAAATTCTACTTGATAGGAGTCATGGAGATTTCCATTTCCCTTGGCGCCTTAGTGCGTACCTGTCCCAGGGTTCAGGTTAATTGAAAACTAGTCGATTGTTTCATTATTAAGGGAAGGTTTTTGTGTAAATTTAAATTGTCATTACAATCTGATTCTTTTAAAAAAAATTATGGTCCAGAAATATGAACGTTATTCACTTGTGACATTGTAGTAGACGCAGCGATTGCGTAACTTAAAACACTGCTTTCGAGGGAAATTGTATACAATTTATTCATAGCCCACACAAAATAACTTTCTATTTACAAACAAACAAAACCCTGCAAGCTCGGCAAATGAAAGTGATTGACAAGCTACAACTATCTGTAACGTTTGTTACGTTGTACGTATTATTCCATGCTGACTGCTAAATGTATTTGTATGGTCTATTTTGCATCATTACATGTCATTTCCGTTGTTGTTTAGGCATGATGAATTATTCCAAAGCATAGTTCATGTGATAAGTATACACCTGAGTAGTCCAGTGATAACTGAAGCGATCTACATTGAAGGTCATTAAAATTGAAAATAAAAGGCAGTTTGACTTGTATTAGATGCTTGCCAAGGTTATTCCCCAAGGTCGGAGGTAGTTCCCAATGCACTCAATTATGTATAACTTTATTTTTTTAAAACTACTGTGTGATTGAACTTGCGTTTCTTTACTAATACCTACCTAACGAATATGCCACAAGAACAAAGAATAAGCGTATACCAAACAATTAGTGTAGTATATTACGAATTACGATGCGTTTTTGTTTTATAACAGTCATAGATTACGCATAACTTTTTCGGTTACGCAAAGATGCATATTAAATAGAATATCGTTCTTTCTTTCTTTCCAGCGTATACACACAGTGAAGACATATT
>JAAXOA010002158.1:0-13869 GCA_036561885.1 Salina celebensis | reverse complement strand
CTCTTACAGTTATCGACGGTTAGGAAGTCGTGAAGTTAACGACGAGGAAGATGAAGAGTTGTCTTTAGATGATGACGTCGTTATGAAATGCTTCAGAACCGTGAGATGACGCGTTCGGAGAGATTCTCAAAACCACAGATTTGTTGGACCAAGGTAAGACGCTGTCGATATCCCAAAGGATTACCAAAAGAATTCAAAAGGAACACCAAAGGAGCTGTAATCGATTACCAAAAATACCACCATAATACCAAGTGTTAACTAAATTACACTTAAAACACCAACGTTCATACGTTCAATATTATTATCGTGATATTTTATACTCGTAAATTATTATCGTAAATGTCTGACGAGATCGCTTGACCTAATGAGACGTCCCATTAAAACCAATTAGGTCATGTTACCACCTCAAAGATATTAACCAAATTTCAGAGTTTATTTTTTTTATATATTTCATATTTAATTTTCCAACTGGAAATACGCACGACAATTCCCTGACGGGAAAGACGTTTGGAAACCGCTTGAATAATACCTATTTATTAAATAAGCCGATGTCAGCATAAACCAAAATACCATTTCTTTATAGTCAATATGCAGAAACTTACGTTTTGAAGATGATAGAACCAAAATCGGTCTTCACCCGGTGAACAATAAACTCAAACTAGGTTCTTCACCTTGAAGTTTGACAGTTCTCCATAACTTGTATCTTTTTACCAGGCACTGTCTTTGACTAGACACCTAGCATAGTATCATAATATACCAACTACCTTCTTAACAATTACACAAAGAGATGATCTCAAACCCTTGGCACTGAATGCCATTGGGAATGCTTAAACTCAAAAGTTTGCGCATTTTGCAACCGGTCTTTTCCTTCCTTAATATTTCGCCGTTATGTGGCGTATAGCACCTTTGTTGTAAAATGACGAGCGTTGCTTTCTCATCATGTTGCATTTGCCGTGACAAGACCTGACCAATTTTGACCTGATTTGTTATCATTCGTTATCATTTGTTACCATTTGGTATCATTCGTTACCATTTGCTATCATTTGTTACCATTCGTTACCATTTGCTATCATTCGTTATATTGACCTTTGGGGGTCGATATCTTCCCCCAGTGACGAAATTCGACCCATGTTTCTGAAGCAAAATTACTCCCTATTCATACTTTTATTGATTTCAGCAATAAACGTTTTTGCCTATTTAAAAAGCATTGGCCTTTGACACCCCAGGGTTGTTATCATTCGTTACCATTTGTTATCATTCGTTACCATTATTGACTTTTGGGGTCGATATCTCCCCCCCAGTGACGAAATTCGATCCATGTTGCTGAAGCAAAATTACTCCCTATTCATACTTCTATTGATTTCAGCAATACAAGTTTTTGCCTATTTAAAAAGCATTGGCCTTTGACACCCCCGGGGTTCGTCACCCAGTTGACCTTTCAACTTGAAATTTGGCCGTAGCCTAGCCATTGACCTAAGTAATCGACAGCCCAAGTTTGGTGACCCTGGGTCAAACTGTGTCAGCGCTAGACCACACACGGACGGACGGACGGACGGACAGACGAACGGACGGACGGACAGACGGACGGACGGACGGACAGACACAACTGGAACCAATAAGCACTCTTCGGTGCTTAATAAATTATCGAGAACGAATAGTGCAATGCAGACTTATATGCAACGATGTCGGTGTCGATGTTAGTATTTTATTTACGTTTCAATTAAATTTTCATGAATCCTTTCCACGAGTTGCGGCTGGTAAGAAGTTTCCAGTTCTCAAGAGATATGATGGAAAAGCAAGCATTAGGTAGGCATTTTAAGAATTGTATTCTGATAGCGTATTGTATTCCAACAATGTCAACACAACTACACAATAGTAGCTCAGAAGCCCACAAAGCACAATACAGGAGGGTGGAAAGTTTCTTAATCTGTTTTCTCCTAAACTTTTCCAATCCTGTAACTACGTATTATACGTACTAAAGTACTAACTACTCGGATGTGTACTTAATATTAGACATTCGAAGAATGCTTGTGAGTAAATTAATAAAATTGTAAAGGGCATTTTCCATCACCTTGCATTGGCCTTGGAAATTAAGTCCACAAATAAAGCAACGTAAATAGTCTCCCTACTGAAATAATTTCATATAAATGGTATTGTAGAAAACCAGTGTTTACGATATTATAGATATGTAACCGCAGCAGTAACAGGCAATTATATTGTTAAAATGTTTACTTAGATGTTACAGTAACGTTTGTGGTATTTAAATTATACAGAATGTCTCTTTTGGCGACGGACAGTTTTGAAAACCGTCATCGAATGATGCATACTGATGATGAATTTGAGTTTCCGTTGAGTACTGCCCAAGGGGATACATCCGAAAACTTCTCTGTTGACGTTTTATTCACTCGTTTCAGGATGGCGATGGGGATAGACGTAGTGGATCAAATTGAACCCATTAAGGCTGACGACTAAGGTGCTACCACTCTCATTGCTTTCCACACTAAAAGTAAGTTTAACACTTCATTTTTCTGCTCGCAGATGTGACATCATCTAGTTGAAAACGTCCTGATGATCATATTACTGTCGATAGTAGCATTTGAAAAACAGTAAAGAAAACTTTTAAATCGTTATTTCCATGAGTTGGAAGCATCAGCGTAAAGGCCTCAAATACAATTCAACATTTCATTGCCTTGCCTTGTGTTCCGAGTTTTATTTAAAAACCCGGTTTGGTAAAGCACTGGAGACTAAGTTAAGTGCAAAGAGTGGATTCCAAATGGGAGATAAATTTAAAACAATGAATATAAAATGATGGATTTCCCAGAAAGGATTCTTACTTCTATAATCGGCTTAGCAAGATGAATATCTCGAAGGCAGAAGTTCTTGAGTTTTGGGCGTGAATAAATTTGGCGATTCAAGTTGAAGTGGAAAGTCATCATGAAACGAACACGAGAAAGGAAGAATAGATGGGTCCGAAATGTATCGCATTTACCATAAATGTTTTCTAACCAAAGAGATGTTAATAGTTAACAAATATGCCATTGGTAACACCAAAAAAACTACAAGTTTATAAACCTAATACTTTTCAACTCATTGAACAGTGGAACATACTTAGTGAAAACTATTTTGTGCACTTAATTGTGAAAATGATACACTCGTCGTGAAATCAAGTAACCGCCTGATAAAAGCACAAACAAAATAGCAATATTCACTAAAATAGCAATGGGAAAAGCTGATAAGCCTATTTTCTACCAGAAAAGAAAGGGTAACAACTTTCACTTACATTCAAGCAAGAAACACGTGACTATTGCCAACGTAATCCAGATCGCAAATTTCTCGAGAATCCATTCCCGTCGGATGATGTTCCTCGCAAAAGTTTTCCTGTTGTTCATTATGGATTTGGTTTGTAGATTGAAGCCAGTATCACTCGCGTCATTTTGTTTTCGACACCCCGAGTCTGTCATCATTGTGGATAGATGGAAATGCGTTTTAAGCCGGAGACAAAAGTTGATCGAGTAAAAATGTATCTTGCTAAAGTAGTGAGCTGTAGAGGTGAATAGAAACACGACTTGTACATTAAGCAATATTTGGTTCGCTACTTCCCATTTCTTTACTGCAAGTAAAAAAACTTTAATTTTAGAGAGACGACAAAAATGCTTTCAGGTCAGTTCAAGCCTACATCACTCAGTCCTTGATGCTCGAGCATCCATCTTATTTTGTTTTGTGACAATAGTGAATAGCACATTCCACGCTGACAACCCTTAGCTAACCGAAAAGCCCGATGTCTTATACTAGTCTTAGGAACTCCTTAATAGCTTTCCTATCTATTTGCAAAAGAATACTTATAAGTGTCAAACTGTCGTTGTTTCCTTATTGTCAAAATTTGCTACTTTCTGTACTCTTGTTTAATCTCTCCTATTCTATGATGAATGCCAACCGACTGCGTACTTTGTCCCCTTGAAACCGCTCAGACCAGGATGATTGTGACGGAGACGTTGTGACAATAAACGGAAATGTTTAGAATCAAAATTGAAGTAAATGGTTGACACGACCTACGAAAAGAAAAGAAATCCAAATATCGGGTTAGTTGCTTACACACATGCCACTTTTCCCCACTGACAAAAAAAATCAGGAAGATAAAATTCTGATGTAGGAAAATTCCAACTTTTATAGTGGAAAACTTTCTAGCGGAGGATTTTTCAATGCACCTGTTTTTCTCAGCATTATATTAAATCTTTTGACTAACTCAAGCCGTCGTCGTGAAATGTACAATGTAATGACAAATGGATTAGTATAAAAACTGTGATCTACAATGGAAAAAATCGATGGGATAGGAGCATATCAGTACGTCTTGACATGAAATTTGCAATCCTCTTATCTTATCAAATGAAAACAAGGCATTCAATGGCCTCAGAGTAGAGTGATGCAAAACCTCTAAGGNCAAGGCATTCAATGGCCTCAGAGTAGAGTGATGCAAAACCTCTAAGGCCCAAAAGTGAAAGTAAAGACTTAGTCGCAGATACATCTCAGGGCATATTATATGCATTATGAAGGCTTTCTTGAAAAGAGAAGATTTGCCCAAAATTTTGATCACGAAGGGCTTATGAGCCATAAAATAAATGCAAGTAAAGCTCTTATATTAAAAGCACACTGACATACTTTTCCAGAAATTAAAGTAAATGATGCAGATTCTATCATGATTTGATATCATTTGAACACTATTCTCATCTCATGATGATTACATGTGAACTGTTAAATAAAAATTGTAGGTACGTCACTACATTTAAGAAATATTAATGATCCTTTTTCTATGATTAAGTTATTTTAATAGGTAAATGAAATGGAAAATTACTGGCGCTTGCATGATACTATGGGTTTCAGAGGGCTACATCCAATCACAAAAATCTCATTATTGATATCAAGATGAAAAGAGCATCCACAGATAGCTGAGGATTATATTTTATGAGCAAAAAGATAAGAACGAGGGTCAAGCCATTTCACCTTAAATTTCCCTTGTGTTCCGTTTTCTCCAGTTTCGGTACCAGCTCCCTGCAATTATTATCATTTACGAAGGTATATCAATCAAATCTGAAAGGGTCTTAGAAGATTTTTTTTTCAAACTCTTATGGTACAATGCAATGTGTCGGTTACCAGCTAATATCTTCAAAAGAAAATCTTCTATCGGTCATACATAATTACCTATCATTTTGTGTATTTGTGGGAGACTTTTCTCCAAGATTGCTAAAATAATCTGTTTCTCATTTCTCACTTAACGAAAACGGTCACGTTAAATGGAAGCATTCGCTAATGGTTCAACTGGATTGACCACTGCTCTATGTCGAAAGCGGTTATCCTGCCTAGTATCTATAATCATCACGATATTTGCAACAGACTTTGAATTTATTTATCACGCAAAGTTTGTTGGCAACGCTCACTTCGTGATTCACTAATCATTGTTGAACGAAACTTCTTTGCGTTTTTTTCACCATTAGCCGTAAACCATCTCTGCTTCACCTTAACGTAATATATAGTCGGCTTTAATTGTCCTGAATGCCTTTGGTGTCCTTTAGAAAATAATTCCAAATGAACTTCATTTCGAGTTGTTTAAATATGGCCCAAATGACAATACATAGATATAAAAGGGATTAATTAAGCCCGGCCATAAATGTAGGTCAACATTAGTAGTAAACTTTGTTCAGATAACTGAGATAACCCACCAATTCAACTCGGTGGGTTTTATCTAGAAGTAATACGGTGTGTAGCATGGACAGTTCGTATATTGTTAGGTTGAATTGAAAAACAACCTCCGTGATATCATCAAGCATGGAACTATTAATGGAAAAAGTATTTTAACATTTGAGTTATCAAAATCATTTGCTACGGCTAACGCAAACTCGCGATTACGGGATGAGAGGCGTTACAAGAACAACACAAATGGATCTTTGCCATGAAAGTCGCATTACATTTGAACTGGCAGGTACATTATGGCAGGTATGCGTTCAACCATTAAACAATAAGATACCAATGTGATTTTCTCTTTTGCTTCCAAGTATTTCTAATACTAGGAAAAACCATTGGAAACCGAAGTTGTGCACACAGTTGACTCAAGAGACCAGAGATTTCTTGAAAAGAAAAATCTAAGTATGTTTGTAATTGTGTTTATTCATGCTGTATTAGACCTGGAGGTGTTCTTAACCTACTGCTTTATTCTAAGAAGGAAAATGGGTTTTCAATTGAAAATTTAAAATTCAATTTGTCCAGTTCTAAAAGAAAGTTATTCCCGAAGCTAAAGTTGTAAAAATTTACGGAAATGTTAAGCATTGAAATCTCAAATGATTTACTTTATTTAGCAACTAGCTGTTACGAAACTTGAAGCACTTACGTGCCTCAGCATTCTTTTGTTAGGGCGCCCAGAGTTGTAGGTCGAAGATATTTGTTCGCTTTTTCAAATGAAAACGTGCACGGTGCTGTGGATGATATCATTGGAAAATTCTTTTCGTACTCATTCCAAGATGTACTTTCCATACAAACTACAACCCTTAGGGGAAATCCGGCAGTACTGGGTTGGTACGTTTTTTATCACTTGCTTCTAAAACCCAGTCAGTTGCTACCAAAGAAATTTTTCCGCAAGATAAACACGCAACACGAAAAAGGAAATTCTGTTGATTATAGCGTCTAATGTACCATGCATGGAGAACTCTTGATTTTAGTGATGGCGATGGTAGTTGTACTTTAAATGGCTTTGAGTTTTTGAACAAGGAAAAAACACGGATGTGCTTAACGTAGGTGAAAGCGCGGCAAGACACTGGCTTTAGAATAGTCATTCAGAAAATATGATTGTAATGGATGATGATGTGGGAAAATGACCGGAGCAAACCAGAAAGCTCTGATTTTTAAATTAGTTCAAGGACCGATTTTCAGTTTCACAAGATGAGACAAGAGCCAAGTAAAAAAATGTGATAAACGACTAAATCCTGGAGACTAGAAAGTGCGTTTCCTTTGATGCAAACTTATAAAGGTTCGTGAGCGAGAGAAAAACCTGAGTGTACAAATCATGTTCCCATGCCAAATGAAAAAAAAAATCAGACTACACAGGAAAATCATGGAACAAAGAGGAAATCAACTTATTTACCTTGATCAGATTCACCACAACCGGCTATCGCAAAGTACGTTGTTGGATGGTCAAAAAGTTAGTAGGCTACTCAGCAAACAAGTCAGGTCCGGATAGAGTTTAGGTTGATTTCTATAAGGTATATGTATATACGATTTCTCGTTTCTCAACTGGCACTAGTATGTATTAAACAATCCAGGGTATTTACACCTCACAAACAGTGTAAGCAGCGGAAATGTGCAGATCTTTTTTAGAGTCAAAACTCAATTCATGATTACGCGTATTTTTTTTCGAAAGGGTTGAAAGTTGGTCAGATTAACTTTTGTTCGTTCGGTCACGTCGCTTCGTAGTTCAAGAGTGAGGTAGCGGAGAAAAGGTGGAAAATTAACTTATTGCCCGTTCGACTCCAGAAGATGGTCTGGTGCTGTAAGATGCAGTGCATTAACTGGAATCTTACAGTATGTAGAGCAAAGATAAGATAAAGTAAGTGCAAACGAGATGGGAAAGAGGCAAATTTTCCGAAGAAGCCACGCTGTTCCTTGGCGCTTAGAAGATTTGTCGCATAGCTACGTTGTAAATTAAGTTAATTGCTGGATGATCCAAGCAATCTTTGTTTCTCAATCACCATTACTTCAACTTCACACAGGGAATAGCTGCAATGCAAATCTGGCTGGAAAATTTTTTTATGTCTCTTTATAAAACTTTACTACACATACACTTCTGTTCCTACAACATTTCGCAAAGTTACTGGAAACGATCTCTGAGTAGAGTTTTGTAGGTAGCCTTGTATTCCAATATCACTTCTCTCTGTAGCTGGTAGGAGAAAATAAAAAGGAAAAAGAAATTAGTTTTTCTCTTGATATATATGCGTGGTTAAAACACTGGACTGGTAATGTAATTTTACTTTCACGTAGGAGTTGTACAAATTCTTCGCTTCATTTGTGGGAGAAAGAGTGCCTTCCGAGGAGACTGCTATATGACAATTCTAGAATGTTTCGATTTTTCTTTCAATAACTGAAGGTATCATTGATGTAATAAAGTGGCGACTTTTCGTTGGGTCCACAAAGTTTATGGTGTATTGTTTAGATGCGGGAAGAAGTGCAAGTTCTGTGCTAGTTCGACTTGCTCATATTTATAGATTGCTTTTGTGAGAATGTCATGGGAAACAGGCACAACTTGGAATGTAGTTAATTTATGGATGTTCTTCCCTGTGTGGTCTAGAGGATGAAGATAAGTGGCAGGACAAAGGAAGAGGAAAAAAATATGATTATTAGTGTGGGTCCAATTCTGCTTTCTTGGCAAGAACTCAGCGTGTGTGTTAGTTGCCCAAAAGATATCCTTTTTCCTGTTATTTTTTTAGATTTTCGGGATGAGAGGGTAAAATAAATGGACGTAGACGTAGAACAATGAGGAAGGAAGGAATTGATGGTAAAAGTTGAGAAAGGAAATGAGGAGGAATGAAGAGAGTGCGAGTAGTTGAAAGAGAAAAAAAATTGTTACTAGCGTGTTATTACTGTATTATTGGTGTTGTATTTGAAGCAGAAAGTGTATTTCCCCAGGCAAGATTGTACTGGGGGCAACATGAGAGGCTTGGTTTTTTGCGAAAAAAAGGATGAAACTCCTGGTGCTGATGCTGGTATGAAGAGTGAGACTGAATTGATCTGAAAGAGAATCTCACATGGGCCTCTTATAGCAGCCTCCAGTTGGGACTCACATCCAAACATACTTTCTCTTCGGGGAGAAATGTGAACCGAAATGGTAGGAAGTCTGGCTGGAGCTGAGCTCGCAAATGAATACAACATACGAAGTGGGGTAGTCGGAAACCGCTGAAAGGTGAATGCATGAGATACCTTTTATTATTTCTAAAACCAGGTTGGTTACCACGTACAATGTTAGTGTGGTCTTTCCGTCCATGGGAATTAATTCAAAATTATTAACGGGCAGGAATATTCCAGAGGCTTTAAGCGTGTCAGAACGTTGACAGTTCTCCCGGTAGACGTACTTCAACGTAGTTGTGTGTTGAGCATAACAAGCATCCTCACACATTTTTTTTTCTGTTTTTTGTTGACACACTGACAGAGCTCGGAGAGTCTAGCGAAAAGGCAGATTGACAAGACATTTAAAGGCCGATGATTTTTTTGCAAGTGCAAACGTTTACACGCAATTTACCTAATAGTCTGACACCTGTATTAGAGAGTTTAAGTCACAATTAAAGCTAACAGCTTTCTAATGGCATGTACACAATGTTCCTCTCCACTTTGGAAAAGAAAACAAGAAAACAAGCCTACTTTCACTTTGGAGTTGACTTTGAACTCAAAAACGCGATGACTAATGGATCCATATTTGGTTTAAGATGATTCCCGTAAAAGACCTCCATAAATTCACTATGAAAAAAGTAACTTGTATAGAGTCATGGTCAGTTCAGTGCTAATAAAAGCACCACTCGCATTCTATTGAGCAACCCTCGGCGGTACTGCTTGTGACACAAATAATATCCTCGATTTCTTTTCCACCTGGCACATTAGAACCATTCTTTTTTCTAATGCTTTGTCAAACTACCTGAAAATTGTATCAAAGAATGGGTTAATGTGTTTCACTTTTTTTTTCTTTTGAAAAAATAAGTGAAGCATCTTTTACACCGTCGTAACTAATGGAAAACCTGAGCCTGACGAAGAAGGATGGTGTTATCGTGGGTTGACAAATGTGAAGTTAATGACATTTTAAACCTTGTCTTCTCCAGATGCTAGTCGGTTAGCTGAACACATAAAGACATATCCTGTAATAATTGCAACTTGTTAAGTCTACATGCTGGAGAGTTTCTACCGCCAACACACGACGCGCTCTGAAACCTTGCTTATGTAGAAAATCCGAACTTAAATTTAATTATTTCAACGTCTCTAATTTTTAGAAACCAGCTTGTAAACTCTGTGCCCTTTTCTCATTCCATTAAAAATTATGAATTTTTTCATCGTGCGATGCGATTTTTAAACTAAATATTGCCAAATAACTTTCTCTTTAAAAGTTCACACTTACCAAGCTTGTATTTGTTTCTCGACAATATCATCAGGCTTATTTAAAATTTAGGATAAAAGGTTTCTCATAAATGTTGTGTGCTCATTAAAAAGTGGGCCAATGGTTTCCCAGCTGCTTAAAAATTAGTTTCATTCATATCTCGTCACAAAAATTATACGGTCAGGTTAAAAGGAGAATTCAGTGCCAAAGGACTACTTCAAAAAGTGTAAGAACAAACAAACAAGAACCGGACTTTCTTTGACGGTACTTTTGTTTATAACTCCGTATCTTTCTTCACACGTATACGTGATTTATATCTTTTTGAGAATCATCTTTGTACTACTGTGGTGTGCTATTTTTTGCCCCCGCTTGTTTCATCGAGGTTAAGCACTGCCGGAGTTAATCTTTAGTGAAAAGGCTCCAGAACAAGGTTTCCTCAGATATGAATGGATGCATTATTTATATATAATGCGACACATCATTATTGTTGGAAAGGAAAGCAACAAAGTACATCCACCACTGGAACTATAAAAGCATCGCTGTCAACTGTACACAAAATTTACGTGGGTTGTGAGTTCCTAGTAGTGGAAAAGTAGTGCTTACTTATCTGGCATTAAATTTGCAACTAGCGAAAGTAGGATTGATGATGACAGCGCTTTTCAACATTTATATTATGGCAGCTAACATGACGATTTACACGACATGTCAATAATACAATTGTTCATTTGAGGAATCCTTCCGTATACATTTTGTTTGGAGTACGAGTTCTTGACATTTACTGTTGTAACTTCGGAAAAAAAATCTAAATAATCCTTTGTTAAATTAAATTATTGAAACTTTTTGAAGCTGTATTATAAAGGAATTGATACATTGAAGTTTTCATATTCAACGGCTTTCCCCAACAGCTCTCTAATATTTGCTTTTGCAGAAGTTGTTTTTCTTTGAAATTTGTAAAGAGGAAATTATGTAGGTCTTCTGATTTGATGTATCGGTTTTAAAACTAGTAATCCATCCAGAACGGTCCCTAGAGTTATATAGTCATTTGAATAAAGAGTTTTGAACAATGACACATTACATTCCGTCTAGGTATAATGGGGAAACCCTCCTTCGAAGATGGATCTCCTATAACACATAGAGAAAGTAACATATCACTGGCTATACTAAAATGGATGCTTACAATTAGCGAGATGAAAAGAAAATTTGTGACAGCGTTCTGCCATTGAAGCATTTTGCTAGTAATACGTATCCTGACGATGAAAATTATCCAGCAATCTTTTGTCTTTGCAATCCCTTGAGGAAACTGGGGGAAAAGTTACAAAATTTTCAAACGTCGATTTTACTAATGTAGAAAATATACCCGAACTGTTGTACCTTGTATTGTTAAGTTTGTGTAAAAACCTGCTTGGGTTACCAAGAAACCCCCTGTCAAAATAATGAAAAACTTGAAGAAATGTTTAGCCTTTGAAAAACTTTCTTATTCCACGAGTGAAAACTTTCGCCCGTTTTCTGGATTACAAAATCTCATCAATCAACCGGGTATAATCAATCTATTTTCATTTATTGTGAACACATTATCATCCATATTCATGACTCCTAATATTGCTTATTGCGTTATCTATACAATTTTCTCCGTAAAAATGTCATCATTATGGTGTTCTATGTAATCATTAATGCTCATGCAGTGGCAACATCAACTTTATTGTTCTACTTTTTCGTTGAATTGTGTATTCAAGCTTCAAGGAAATGTTGGAACTAGCTCAGCCTCTCTGGAAGGGGTTTCCAGCGTAGGCATTGTTTTCGGATCCCTGCCATTTCAACATTCCTACGTTATGATCTCAGCCAAAACGAGAGGACAGTTTTTTTTCTTCTCATTCGCCTACGTCCGAGTTTCTTTCTATATTGGTATTTAGTAAAAGGGATAGATAGATACCTTGACGTGTTGTTAGAAAACATCATAATAGCTGAAAACATAATACAGTGACACCCCACGCTGGTGAAAATGTTAAAGAGTGTTTTGGGAAAATGGGATAAACTTGGGTTTCCATTCACACTTGATAGCACACACACAAGACACCACTACTGTAATGCTTCCAAGACTTGTCAAAACTCGGCCATCCTAAACTCGAATAAGATTCATGGGACAAGCATTATGGAAAAAAAGGACAAAGTTTTTTAGGCAACTTTCAGTGGACCCTCTCGACAAAAGAATTTTACCAACGCATAAGGACGACCTACATATTTAAAAAGGATATCAATGAATAACACACTGCGAAACACCTAGTTTTGTTTGCCAAAGTATTGCCATTAAGTGAAGTATGTTTACTTTGATGGGGAAACACAAAAAAAAATGAGTATCACTGTCAAGTCATGTGTCCTACCAGAGAGAACGTGAGAAACTACGAAAAGTGTGCGAGCATTTCTGGAAAAAAGTAAATATGAGGGAATGGTGAAAGTATTTTTTTCTCATGCACATTCATCTTTTTTTCGAATGTGTTATCCTTTTTCTGACTTTCTGGTGTCTGTTTCACGGTAAATTTCCACAACTCCTCTTCAGATGAATGCGAGCGTGGGATATTTTGCCTGTTTACCCTTGTCAGCGCCATTTTCCGTGATTCTCCCATTGTCCACAGGATCTTTTTTTTGTGAAGTGCATCAGCACCAGGCGTTTTTTATTTTCCATCATTGCTGAATTTTCTATACCTTTCAAATGATATCGAGTTATTTGTAAGTTGGATAGACATGACTTGTAGTGTGAACAAAGAATGTGACGTTGAGTATCCAAGTGAATATAGTTTCTACGCTGAAAATAGACAGGATCTCGACATGATCATAAAGCAGTGAATTACATTCATTTCAATCAAACGTGCGTATTTATTTCGTCGGTGTGAAAATCAAATGAAATTCGGTGGTATACTCTACAAAAAGTATAAATATTAACTTGATTTAGTATAATCGATTCTCTTCTCGTGGGGAGAGTGGGGATGCTAAGTAGGGATGTATCGTGTACCGTCTGTAGCCTAATACTCGGCCGAGCTGAGGAATTTTACCGAGTATTAAAGAGATAATCGGTTCAGGGGTTAGTATACAACATCAGACAAAGCAGTAAAAACAGTATTTTCTACTTACAAACCTTTGTTTTGTCGGCTATCGCTGAAAAATACTACTTTGTGGGCGTTTATTCAATTTTTCTGTGGGAAAAATTATACCGGAGTATTTGAGCGAGCCTACTTGGTAGGATTTCGAAATTTTTCTAGTACTCAGTACTCGGTCGATTTTCTAGGCTCGGTGCATCCCTAATGCTAAGCTAGTTGAATCCTTGTTGTTTGCCTTTTTTCAGGTGTTCGTGATACCTGATATCATACTTCAGTTATCACTATAACTTGACAGGTGGCGGGAAGTGAAACCATATATATTTTGTATTATGTTTACAAACTTACATCATAGCAGGGTTTGTGGCTATTCTATAAATAAAAGCAGCGGCGGCTCTGAGATAAAACATGAACAAAAGAAAGTCATTTAAAATGTTTCACGGTTCGAATGTAGTGTGGAAAACCTAATCTACGTCAAATCACGTTTGATAGAACATAAAGCATTTGGATGTAGAAATAGTGAAAGCTATTTGATTTCCCCACAAAACAAGTCAACAGAAAGTCGAGACTGAAATTGTGAGCGTAAGTTGAACACACCCCGGAGTAAATGGATGCAAAATACCTCCAATGTGATGGTCCATGTTAATCGGTTGTATGTAT
>JAAXOA010002157.1:0-13870 GCA_036561885.1 Salina celebensis | reverse complement strand
ATACTACTAAAAAACTTTCTCTTGCACAATCTCATAGCAAATATTTGAAGTGTAAACGAGATCGTTTTAATTTTATAACAGGTTACAATATAAATTATCAAAAAACATACCTTTTTTAATTTTCCTAATCCTTTTCAATTACAGAGAAAGATTCTTCCAGGGCTTTCTCCATTTTTCTGGTAATTTTCCTTTTCCTTCACGTTTAGCATAGTTTTTAATGGATTTCTCATGGGTTGAGAAGAAACACATAAGTGTCTTTTCACGTCACACTCTATCAAAAAATTTTATATTATTTTAGTTGCAAGAAAACTAAGTTGGGCAGGATCTTGGCTGGAGAAATTGTGTATACCTACAGATGTTTTCTTACAGGAGCCAGTTAAATAGGTATGTTATATGCCATTAATATATTATCAGCTTCACTGATCTCTCCAGTCTTAATAATAATAATGCGAAAACTCTGGTGCTTTTCCCTCTAGTTGACAAGATGATGTGAAATATGAGTTTTGTACAATCATGAACATATTTCATACTCGTCATCTAGTAAAACAGCACTCAAATGATTATAGAACTCTAAAACAGTGTTGTTTCTAGAAGAAAAACTCATTGTCAGTCGAAAAACGTTGTTTTACATGTGCACTCGTCCAAATTTAAATACTTTCTTTTATTCTGGAACGTGAACAATTCCAAGAGAAAACTTTTAAACAATAATTAGTCAGAGTTTAGTCACTGAAGTGATAAACACTTTTACATGAATACTTTTTAAAAATTCTTTCATGAAAAAAAAGTAATTCTTTTAGAGGATGCTCCACAATGCCCCAGGAGGAAACAAAAAGAAAAAATAATTGGATAGTATCCAGAATCCAGAGAAAGTTAATAACAAATGATCACCTCATTTCACAAGCAGCTTGATAGGGTATTAGTAGAATACTTTTTACCCATATTTAAGCTGTTTAGAATCGTTCCATAAAATCCCCAAAAAACAAATTGATCCTGTAAAGAACTCTGACAATATGGAATTATCGAAACAAGCTTATTAATCACGAGAATAGTCAACTTTGCTTTAATTTTAGTATCGGTATTTTGTAAAACAATAGCATGTTTGGATACAATAAGCTTAAGACTAAAATTTATGTCCAATATGCGCAGAGTATTTCAAAATGGAAAGATCAATTGTATCTCTGCCGAAAGATTAATTCCGTAATTTTGTCAAACGGAAATACTACACTGAACTCTATCAATGTCTGTTTTTTTTGCAACAGTCTTGCAAAAACAGAGTCTCCAAAACTTTGTTTGCTCAGCTCTGCATGCCAAGACTAACTGAACGAGTTGGAGGGTAGAGTCTACCTCTTTGTACCATTCCACTTTGAGTCCTGTGGGGGCAAACATGGATGACTAGACACAGAATGGAGATGCTGATGTTAGTGATCATTTCCAATCTGCTAGAGCCGCTACAGGAACCAGAAAACAAACCGCACTGATGATAACTTCATTTGATTCTATTCCAAGAAAAACCTCTATGCATTGTTGCTGGCTCTGATGTTCTGATAAACAGGAAGTTTCTAAACGTAATTTTGTGACTTCCAGGATATGGAAGGTGTGCGGATCCAAATTTCCGTTTGATATTTCTTTATCAAAATGAAAAGCTAAAGTCCTCCAGGAATCATTTGGTTTTGGCTAAACAACCGCGAAGAGATTGTAAAATAAAGATCTACGTTCAGTACTTGGCAAAGCTAAACGATTTTATCTTATTAAAACAAATCAGTTATTTGCTACACACGTGGCAACTTTTGTTTTTACATATAATAGACAGATTTGCGATGTACCAAGAAGTCCATTGTTAACAATTGCCTAGAGCCGTTTCAGATTACCCCGCAGCTGGAACATGTCCCTGTGTACGCAGAAAACCACTATTGATATGGATTTTGACTTTCCAAAGCATCAAATGTATGGGTGACACATTTCTGGGAATATTTATATGTACGTATTTACTGAACTGTTATATTTAAGAGAAAATGTTATAAATAAAAAAACTGTTTCGCATGCGTTCATTGATGACATTGATTTATCAATTTGCCGAAAGCGAGTGGTTTCAACTTAGCGACTGGATGAAAGTGAAACAAGTTTTATCACTATTCGTCAAAGATCTGGTTTACTAAATCAAAAGCAGGTTGAAATGAACCAACCAGAGAATGAGAATTCCAGCAGTAGACAAGTTACGAGAGAAAAGTTGATTGAAATATTTTTTTAAAAGAGAAAATACCGAGGACATGCCTCAAGTATGAAATATCTGCATACTGCATACGTTCAGACAACTATTCGATGCATAAAATTGACACAGGAATGCATAAGCATCCATTTTCTTTAGAATCCCAACCTGTTAAAGTGGGGAAGCAAACATTTTACCGTGGTACTGTTTCAATACAGCTTTCCAGTATCTCCCAAAAATGTCATCCTGGCAATTTTATGAGCTTTAGATCAAAACCAGTCATAAATTCTTTTAGACTTTATCTGAACGCTGCTTGACTACTGGTTAGTTCCGTGGAATACTATACAATCAAAAACTCATATTTCTTTCCTTGGCTCGTCTCATATTCACTCGATTGTCATGCATAACACATTGCTTTATGTTTATGGAAAATTCCTCCGTGAAAAATTGCTTTGCACTNCAAAAACTCATATTTCTTTCCTTGGCTCGTCTCATATTCACTCGATTGTCATGCATAACACATTGCTTTATGTTTATGGAAAATTCCTCCGTGAAAAATTGCTTTGCACTATATAAATCAGAATCTGTATTTTTTGTTGGGAAACGTATAACAAAAAATTATGCCTTATTTGTTTTCTACCAGAATTCTGTACTGATGAACAGTAGCATCTGTGCCACAAAGCTAGAAAGACCACCAAGACCGGAAAACATATTCTTATATGCGGTATATAGTCTTGCAGTAGCTTTTGATCTATTGGAAGGTTTATAGATCATAGCCACGGATTTTCATTTTGGCACATTTAGACAAACACTTTTCTCTTTTTTGCCAAACTTGTCATCTTTAATTTTCCACGTCCAACCAAGTAAAACTTGAGCTCAGTAACAGTTATTTGATTGATATGGAGTGGCGAAGTGTAACATAAGGTGAGTTTTTTAACGTCAAGATACTCATAATAATATGACATTTGAATTTGCTGAACCATCAAATCTGAATCTAGCAATTCAGCAGTTTACAATTGAATTCTATCTGACAGCGTTTCGACACTGACATTCACATAGGATTTAAGTATAGCTGACTCGCAAAATTTACACTACACAAGCAACAGCTCACTTCCACAAGTGAAACAAGTACCTTTCAGATGTTGTATGTATAGGGATGCCATATGGGACCTGCAACTTTCACTTTTTGAACCATACAATATCGGCTGGGCATAACAAAGGTATCCCAAATCCCAGAAATCTATCACAAAAGGAAGTCTGCAATTAACTTAGTGTAGTACCTGGTGGTTTTCCGTCTACATGTCTGTTAACTGGTTTGTACAAATTTCTCAGAAACTTTCCTTTTGGTATATTTTCTCTCTGTGTTCAGTCATTACCAGTGTTAATTAAAGTGTCGACCATACACGTATCGTATCCGCAGATAAAAAAGCATAAAAAATGTCTTCTCTACGGATGTAATCCTTTTTACCTTGGAATCTTGGAAACACCTGCATGAACACTGGCCCAATTTATTTGCTCTCAAGTTGAGTGTGTTGCTCTTCAGAATGTAACTGGAGTAGAGATGATTATCGTGAGAAAA
Organism: Salina celebensis; assembly: GCA_036561885.1. Classification (NCBI taxonomy): domain Eukaryota; kingdom Metazoa; phylum Arthropoda; class Collembola; order Entomobryomorpha; family Paronellidae; genus Salina; species Salina celebensis. The sequence continues at coordinate 10,085 of JAAXOA010002157.1, read as the reverse complement.
AGTATGATTCCCTATGATGAATCCAAACAAATGCGATGTCTATCTTCATCTCCACCCCATCTGTTACAATGTTTCCCACAATATGTCCAATATGTTACAGGTTTTTTTCATTAGTTGATTGTGCCAAAAACCTTCGAAATAAAACTATTTTATTTGCTATTTGGAGCAAGAATGACACGAGAATAAATAAGAACGAACATTTTTTAAAAACCAATTTTCAATTTTATTGTGTCTTTCATACAGTTTTCTCAGGATTTTGTACAAGCATGTTTGGAGCTTGAAATGGATTTGTATGTAATACGAGTACGAGTTTTTCTCCCAGTACATAATGAAACTTTTGTGCTAAAAAATCTAGTTTTGTTTGCTAAAACAAAGCCGTTTCTGATGAGATATGACATGAAGTCGTCATAACCAAAACTAGAAGTATTGTGAAACACGACATTTTGTTGCGTTTTGCACTAATGCAATATTGCATAGAGCAAACCCACGTAAATATTGTTCTGAACTTGCAGAAAAATGTAGAAAGTTAGCCAGTTCTGATGTAAAAAAGGATATTGTGAGCTTTTGTTTTTTGGTGTTTCCAGTTGACGAACTTGACTGTCAGTATCCAAGGACAAGCGATATTAGAATGTTGTATAGAAACCGTCTGACTGGACAGCCAGAAGGGAAAAAGATTCTTCGTAGTACTGCTTTACTGCACATTGGCCACGAGAAATGATTGAATGAGACATTGGAAGCAGTCAGACATGACATATCCGGTGACATTAGCGAAAAAAAGTTTACACTATATGCATATAAATATAACCCCAACGTTATTGCAGCTTATAAAAATGTGAAGAAAGAGAAAATCTTTTAGATTTTTTGGCAGATTAACAAATTCACTGGAACATCTCATCCACAACATTGCAACTCTTTTTTACGCTTTCATGGTTGTGTTGTTTACGCGATCGTTTTTATTGTTTTAAATGATGTACCGCGGGTTTTGTTGTAGTAAAAATCAAGAGAATTTATCGTTGAAAGTGAAAGTTAACAAGAAATGCTATGAATAATTAACGTTTGGAATTGGATGTCGGTATACACACATCACACCCGGGAATTTGCTACAAATAGACTGAATAGAAATAGATACGCCATTTGGTTTGGTGAAAGTTTGATGTTGTTACTGGCCGTAAAAAAGGTGGAGAAAAGTATTAAGAATTTTGTGGATATTGAGACGCCCACTTTTGTAGAATTGCCAAAAAGTTTGTAGGTTTACTACTTCCATTAAACTCCCATTAAACATATTTTAGATAGTTTTCGGTTTACTCCCAATTCGTTAGTTGAATGGATCCTATAAAAGACTGTAACTTCAGCCATTGGCATTATTCAGGACACATTATAGTATAGCATTATTGCTATGCACTACACTGTATTAAAATGTTTACAAGAAAGCTGAAAGCCAAGTTTTGTCAAAGTTGGATGGAGAAAAAACACGAACAACATCCGGGGAAGATACCCTTATTTGCAAAAATGAAGAAGAGAATCAACAACTTTCCCAATGAAAGGATTTTCCCAACCTCTATGCATACATGTACAAGAAAGAAAGGAATGGAAACATTTCCACTTACAATCAATCTGCACTTCCGCCTTCGTACCTGTTGTGAATAAAAATCTCTCGAGCATGTAGTGGGGTGTAAATTAACCCTTTCAAAACTTGCACATTCAAAAGCGGATGCCGTAACGGCTAAACTTTAAGGCGTCATTGGAAACATTTCCACTTACAATCAATCTGCACTTCCGCCTTCGTACCTGTTGTGAATAAAAATCTCTCGAGCATGTAGTGGGGTGTAAATTAACCCTTTCAAAGATTGCGTATTCAAAAGCGGATGCCGTAACGGCTAAACTTTTAGGCGTCAATGGTCTACTTAACTGTATAATATCATTAAACAAACCCTCGATATATTATGCACTATGCACATTATAAAGGTATTAAGTAAAACATATATTGCAGAATCCCTCCCCGTTCTCATCAATCCAAAACAGTCTTCTGAGTCCCTGGATCTAAATGACAAAAAGGTATTCATTAATAGAATTACGACAGGAGTTTTCTCCACAAATAAATTCAATTTCGCAGAGATTCAGCCACGAAAATCCCATCTTTGTTTGTAATTAGAACTATAAGTTATTCGATTCTGACAATAATTGGATTTTGTATTACATGAACCTCTTACTTACAAGTTTCTTTGAGTAATTGATACTGCTTTCAACTTTCTCCCTATTACACGTTCCTCTCTTTTAACTTGGGCAGTCACCCTTTATATAAATAGTTCCTGCAACTCAACATATTAAGTTTCTTGGTAATTCACAACTGCACATCTTAACAAAATTCTCCTCCCAACCAGTATTACACAAGATTTTATTGTAAGGTCACAAATAGCCCCATAAACAAGACGAAAAAAAAAATTAATACCTCAAACGGAATCATTTATGGGTACATTGACTTTTCAAAATTGTCCTTCTAATCCATCCTAACAGTTACGACTTTTTTTTCTTTGCTTAGCAGGTCACAACAAGCCAGAGAAAGAGGGTTAAGGATACTACAGCCAAAAATGAAAACAACCACACTATATTACGTATTATGTCACTTGAACAATCTAATGAAAAGATGACCGTTGTGTTTGTGCCGTGGTCACCAAAAAATATATCCGCCCTGTGTGGTTTTCAGTTGAAATTACATTTCACACTGGAATCCCGTTTCGAATCCCATTCTTGAGAAAATTGGACAGAAGAAAGTAGAAAAAGAACCTCTAGAGATGTAGTTCTACAGCACTTTAGGCTTTGGAACAACAAGCGTCAATCTATCATGTCAACAGCATTTCCCCAGTAGCAAAAACCGGTTATAACTGTACACGTCCCAATTTCCACTTTCGTAAAACTGACTTTGTCTTTAAGCTTCCAAGAAGCTCCTGCTTTTTATACAGCTCAACAAACACAAAGCTCACTGAGGATTGTACAGGAGAAAGGCAAACCTTAGCTTTTTTTAATGTAGTTGAAAATGTATTTCTCTTTGTGACTGTTCTGGTTTAACTTGTCTTGGAGAAAGAGTGTGAGAAGAAGGATACAGATGGGAAAGTGTAAGACTATTGTTTAGCAAACAGCAACAGCGTTTTCTCCAACGATAACAGAGCTATTTTACAGCTTTTTATTATGATGACGAGGGGCATGAATAGTTGGACAAATTACGAGATTTTCTTACTCCGTTTCTATTGTGTGCTTTAGTATCAAAAAGATATACAAAGTTTGCTATATCTGGTCGGCTTTTCTCTTTGCGGAAAACAAACTGAGATAATTAATCTCCCTTCTATCCAAGCGAAAGCGATTAGCAAACTGGATAAAAACATATGCTATAATGCTACAAATGTTACGGATTTTAATAAAGATGGTTGCAGAATTTAAGATGAGAGTTTTTTCCCTAGATTCAATGTGAGCACTTGTTTGATATCAAAATGAAAATGATTGAGAAAGTCTTTTTATTACAATAAGCAAAGGGTACGTGTGTACCCGCATAATGATTGCGGATCTGGCGTTGCGTGACAAATCTGTGCCTTTTTGAAATAAATTAGTTTCTGTCGAGAACCACTGTGTTTTTACATTTATAAAGTCACAACTGGCCAAATAAAATGAAAGTCAGATATAATTTTGAAGCTTTTTCACTGTAAAAGTTTTTGTTGGAAATCATTTGATCTGAGAAAGATTTACTCTTGACTGAGAACTCATGTACGGGTGGATATCCAACATGATTTTCATTTTCATCTGTCAAACATTTGGGGCAAATTCATACACTTTTCTATAATTTAATACGAACTTATAACAAAACTTGCTTTTAAGATTTGTTTTCACTTGCATTTTTGGTGAGTGAAAGTTTTCAAATTCAATTACAACAAATTGAATGAATTGGCTATTTTGACTACATCTGCATTGAAAAAACATTTCTCATGAAAAATCGACAGAATTTCTTGCAGTTTACGCTTTTTCAATTCGGATTCGGTATTATACTACTGTGAACACACAGGGAACATCAGTCAAAATTTAATTTCGATGTATATTATGCATCATGAATTCATAGAAGTGTCAGCTTTTAGTGTTTCATTTGCATGATAATTTTTGTTTTACTCACTCAGCTTTTTATACAATTAGCCATAATCTTAAATACTGTTAGATTGATTGGATTGTTGGAGACTAGATTTGTAGAATATACTTCCAAGTTCCAGCGCACAATTTTTTTTTGACGGTGAGTTCAAAGGGTAATAGAAAATCCCATCTAAGTTCAAGTTTGGTTAATTAAAACTGAAATGCTTCATAATAAACGATATAAATGAAATGATACATTTAGATTAATCTGCATGCACAGCGAGATCTCTAGGACTTCCATTCCAAACTCCAAATAGCTCTCAAAGTAAAACTTGGCTAACCAAATGAAAGTCGTATTTTGACCATTTTGGTGGTGGTTTTGTGCAAGTGGTTGCATTTGAATTCACAATTCTAGAAACATAACGTGAGACAGTTAGCTGAAATTAGATAGGAGAACTTGACTTGCCACTTTTCCGGCTCCCTGGCATTTTAATAGAATCCTTCAGTTGAGATGAATTATATTCAATTTCATCTCATACAAACAAGGAAAAGAGTTTTAGTCTGATGCTAACCGATTTTGGCAGACAGCGAAAAATAGAAACTACACGCAAATGGAATATTCATGCAAAATAGTTAAATGGTAATGTTGACTTTGCCGAGTAGAAAAGTACATCATGCCATCATCATCATCAACATTAGCACCCACCACGACCACCCCACAATACACTGAAAAACATGCACGTACAACATTTTCTGTTCTCATTTGAATGCTTTAATAACATTCACTTTTGAAACCTGCTCAAGCATGATATGCACTGATGGATTCAATTGTGTAATGTATGTTTTCTTGAACCAGACCTTTGCCATTTATGTTAAACTACAAGAAAATAAATAAATACTAAAAATGTTGTTACCATTTCATACTAAATGCTAAGAGCAAACTCTTTACGTTGAAATAGTTTACCGTTTCTACTACTGCGTGTATCTTTGTGCTTACGCAATGTCGCTTTTCTGACCAGTAACCTCTTGGAAACCATATTCCCCTTCAGAAAAATCTCATACACGTTCCACACGACGGAATACAAACATGTTTACTTGACTGACATCAACATAAAAGATTCATAAGATTATTACTCTCTCTCGCCAAGCTAAACAGTTTGTCCATCACAACTTTTGGCCCATTGCATGAAATGTATGTTTTGCAACATCAAAATCAGTTCAAAATTGCAAGTCTAAAATATACTCTCCCAACTTGTGAGTGAAAGGTACATAATTTTTTTATCAAATTTGTGTCAGCCTTTTCTCTTCAATTTATTCACACCCAGTGGCCCCTTTTAAAATAAGTCAGTCAGAATTCTTTTGAAAGGGAAATCCGCAAAAAAATAACTCTAATACTGACATGGATGTGCATTACTCTAAAGTGAAGTCTCTTTTTTTTCAGAGGAGCAAACTTTTTTCATGATGTATTTTTTACGACAAGATTCTAGATTGAATCATTCCCAGAATAAAGTTTTCATTTTATAACGAGTTCCATTATCAGGATAATGGATAAGCACTTTTGAGCACTCTCTTCCACACACAGTCAAGGATAAACAGTAATGACTGTCTGGATCCTCTTCATCTCACTTCATAACCTGACAAGTTATACTCTGTAAAAAAACATTATTTTTCCGTTTTAGCTGAGATTTTTGATAAATGTATGACGTCTGTACAATTAATATGAAATCGCTTCACCATAACACAGCTCAATTAATCAAGGTACTGTGCACACAGTACAGAATTGAGTCTTGACAGGGAACTAAAATTCTTTTATGTATTTTTTTCAACCTTATCAAAATGTCTATGATCAATGATGCACAACCACAAGTTTTACTTGTGACAAGATAACGATTTTCTTAGAAATTTAAACAACAAACAAGAATTGAGTCATTTATTACTAAAGATATTAGCTTCCAGGCTTATTTTTAGTAGATCGGTTACCGATTTTGGGTCTCTTTTGTTGGCATTTCTTTCTTGTTCAAATGGTAATTTGAGTTTTACTCCTTTAAGCATTGTTCAATTCAAGCTCAAATTTAGTTCACTTTTCTACTTTTGTAATGGCACACGTGACTTTAGCTAGAAGTGGTAAAAAAGTGAAAGCATTTTCTTTATATTCTATGCAGAAATACGTAAAAAAAGTTTATGCAAACTTCCATTTATCAACATAATGTGACAAAGTTTTTCTTACTTTCAGCAAGACAGGCAAAGATTGTCGGAGGTTCTTTTGCGGAAAGAGGAGAATTTCCCCACCAAGTGTCTCTCTCATACAATGATGAATTCTTCTGTGGCGGCTCCATCCTCAGCTCATTATTCATCCTAACTGCGGCCCATTGTGTGAAGTACAAACGTCCCAATCGTTTGGTAATTACTGCAGGGGTACATAACCGTTCCATACCTGGCGGGTCGTCTGGCTCCGAACAAACTCGCACTGCGCGTTATATCTACATGCATGAAAACTATGTTTGGGAAACGGACATAAATGACATCGCAATTATTGTTTTAAATGCTCCTCTTCAATATTCCTCGTACGTGCAAAACATCAGCCTTCCAAGAGAAGCTGAAGAGTTTGAAGGCTACGCGGATGTGTCTGGATGGGGAAGAACTCAAGAGAAAGGGGAAGTTTCTGATGTCTTGAGAAAAGTTAGATTGCCCCTCATCTCAGCCACAGAATGCAGCCGACGATACAGAAAAGTCAGAATGAAAGTTACAGAAAATATGTTGTGTGCAGGGGAAACCGGACGGGATTCATGTCAAGGAGGTAATAATTAAAACAAAAGTGTTTAAGACTCGTGATGAGGTTATACAATCAAAATTATACAAGAGGAAAGTTTTTAATTAAAAGTGTTATGAAACAAAATTGAAGATTCTGGTGGTCCAGCTGTATGCAAAAGGAATGAAATTGATAGCGACAGATCTCTTGTACTTTGTGGTGTGGTGTCCCATGGGTTGGGTTGTGGTCGGGCTGGTTTCCCCGGGGTGTATACGAAGGTGTCGAACTACATAGATTGGATTGATGACATCAAAAGGTCTCTTGTACTTTGTGGTGTGGTGTCCCATGGGTTGGGTTGTGGTCGCGCTGGTTTCCCCGGGGTGTATACGAAGGTGTCGAACTACATAGATTGGATTGATGACATCAAAAGGAAAGTGATGTAAGTTTATTGCATCAAAGTAAAGAATGTTTTTTTTATTCATTAATTACATTTGTGGCACTCCAACAATCAATTTGTGCGGATATTATTAGAGCCAGGGGGAAATGTCGTACAGATCAGTTTTACTGCTCGTCAGGCTGCCTCCCAAGAACTTTTCTTTGTGACCTTGAAACTGACTGCAAGAGCGACGGGGAAGACGAGCGTGCTTGTATTTACATGACGAGTTGTCGTCGGAATCAGTTTCGGTGTAACAACGGACGATGTATTCTCCAGACTTATACGTGTGACGATATGGATGATTGCGGGGATCGGTGAGATTCTTATAGATGAAAAAGTGCTCTCTGTCAAAGGGAAAAATGAGACTTGTGAAAGTATTCTCATAATTCTTTTCTGGTTCACTCATAAAAAACCCGCAGATCTGACGAAGACAAATGTCCCACAGAAAGTAAAACTTGTATGGGGGAAGAACATCAATGTGGAAATGGCGGCAGATGCATTCCTGTAATCAATAATGAGTTCATTCATATTCATAGAATTAATATAAACCTTGTGAGAGAGACACACGTCAAACATCCCACAGGGCTTTAACATATTTATTACTTTCAGGAGCTAACTTTCTCTCTGGGTGTTTTTTCTCTTTTGTATCTGCCGTGTATAGAATGACTGGAAGTGTGATAATGAACAAGACTGTGACGATAATTCAGACGAAGAGAACTGTGCTAGTGACGATAACGAGGTGCGGAACAATACAACCAGCTCATCATCAATATTAGGTGGAAAATCATCTACGACAACGCCAGCTCCTTGTTCCATGGAGGAGTTTTTCTGCTCCAAGGACTACCGGTGCATTCCAATCCGGTGGAGATGTGACGGTGACCGGGACTGTAGATCAGGAATCGATGAAATAGGTTGCTTACAAGAGACTGAAGGGAGAAACAACACGACTCAAAGACCGGGACGTATATCAACCACAACTGCACGACTTCCTTGGCACCACAGCTCATTAGCTGCAAGCGCTGGAAGCACTACTACCAAAAGGCCATCAACGTTTTTCGAAGAAAGCAATACAACTCTGTCAACAACGCCAGCCCCCAGAGAGAAGTCTTCGGGACTCTGTTCACGTAGCCAATTTTCATGTGATAATGGTCAATGCATTTCAAATGTGTTTCAATGCGATGACGAGGATGACTGTGGGGACGGCTCGGATGAGGAGAACTGTCATTTGATGGAGCCCAAGCCGACCTGTTCGACATACTTTTGGACGTGTGCAAATGGCGAGTGTATTTATCACAGGTATAGATGCGACGGGGATTTTGATTGTTCTGATAAAAGTGATGAGATTGAGTGTGAGGACAACAAAATAGAGACGAGTTCAAACAGGAGACGAAGGCGAAAAGGTAAATCCTCTAGGAGGGGGTGAAAGTTGGCGTAATTTAGTCATGTAAACGAGGCCGGAGATCAAAAGGAAGCGAGACTGTTTGAAAAATTACGAGGAGAGTAAACAGATTTAATCAATTCCGACTTACATTAAGTGTATGCTTTCTCATTTTACTTTCACCGGTGAAGAATGGAAATAAAGTTTGTTTTGTCTGATGAGCCAGTGAGTCGTAATTTCTCAATGATGCGAAGAGCAAAGAGGAAATAGAAGCAGAGAGAGCTATAAAAAGAAAGCATACAAAGAGAAATTCATTTTCATCTTGATTCGAGTAAGAGTCGAAAAGTGTTTGATGAAACATGACAAAGACATGTAACGGACAAAAGCAATGTTTTCTTTGTCTTGATTGCTATATTTTTGGAACGGCGATTGTTCCTTATTGGTGTGCAAAGCCAGAGCCAGACTGTCAGCATTGAGTAGAATTTGTGATGATGTGCCATGATTGATGAGTACACAAGCGAACTAGGGTTTTTGACATTTAGGAAACAACAAAAATACGTTTCATTGTTCCATCAAGGTTCCATCTGAGTACAGCAATGTTCCGTCGGCTTCGGGTTTCCCATCTAGCGGATATTCTAGTCACTCACACTCTAAAACTCTAAAGCTTACTCCTACGGTTTTATCCCATCAAGCGAAGCACCGAATGTTTACAAAGTCGTAAAATGTTTTGAAAGTTACGTTTTCACACATCCTCACAAGCCGAGTGTTGTGTATGTGCCGTACTTCTCAGTCGAATGATTGGGAACGTATGTGCTCAAGCGAAACTTTGTAAACAAAGCAAACTTGATAAACAAAGCGATCTGCTTGGTCTGATTTAACCGACAGTTCTGGGTGTCTTGTCCACTAGGATTTGAATGCATTTCATTTAGCTACACTGACAATTGACAGAATTAAGCTGATAACTGAGATTGATATAATAATCCAACTAAATAATGGATGCTAAATAATTGTTTTTTTAAAAGTTTTATTAAGTCCGAAATGCCAATTTGTAACTTTTGTCTTGCAGGAGAATTAGAATTTTCTAAAAAGAGTGGTTCAGAAAAGCTTATGCGTTTTACAGAACTTATACTTCCGAATGAACCGTTTTTATGAATGAAGTATAATATTATATTTGAAAACGACTAAAAATTAAACACTGCTTGCCACAGTTTATTCTGTTTCTAATGTAATATTTTTTATTACATTTATTACATGGAAGTCGTATACAAATTACAATTCTTTGTGGCTAATATTCAGGACAGAAGGGAAGATCTTTAAATACTGTTCCTTTTTAATACTTTAGTCATAATGGAAATCTTCTCTTTCGCCTTGGCATGCGGACTTTGTGCGAATGTTTTCTCTAATTTAGTTAG
>JAAXOA010002156.1:0-13873 GCA_036561885.1 Salina celebensis | reverse complement strand
TTCTCAACCGGCGAAATAAAGCCATTAAAGGCTAAATTTAGCTTTCTGTACCCTGACTGCTTTATGAGCCTTTTCATGGAGAACCCACCCAAAGATTTTCTCTTCAAAAAGCTCGCCAGAGCAATGACAAAATTAATGGTGGTACACAGATACCAAAATTTATTCTCTCTAACCGAAAAACAACAAGCTAAGTTTAATGAGCCAATAAAAAGTTTTCCTATGAAAAGCCGTAATTTTCGTGGCACCTCATGCTCACAAAAACTTTAAATACTTGGAAATCCAAGGAGAAAACGCACTCGCACAAAACCTTACCCCATAAGTTACCCCTGTCTGAAGTTGGAGAAAGCAGGAATACTACTGAAAAACCAGGAAGAAAACATCCACCACAAAGTGTACTCGGGGAAAAACAGTAAAGAAGACATAAATATTAATTATTACAAATGAGTAAAGGAAAATAATGAATAAAGTCTTTTCCAGATTAAAATTAATTAGCTCAACTAGTAGCAGAAATTTTAGTGCTTTCACTGAACAGGTTAAGGATCACGCACACATTACGTCCATAAAATTTTGTACAAGCTGTTTACATATGAACAGACCGTTTCAGTCGCGTGACATAATTTGTGTATGATCCCTTATGCTTAACTTTCTTGCGTTTACCTTGCTCAAAATAAACTGTATACTTTTGTGATTTCATTTATGATCTTGCTCAGCCCAAAACTCCAGCCTAGGGGGAACTGTTTTGTCGTGAATGAAGTAGTAAAACCCCCCAAAATGATCTTCAAAAGAAAGCTCCTATTTTTTTGTGTGGTGGGAAACGCATATAAATAAATTACTCTGTTTTTGTTTGTGTTATTACCTTTTGCCCGAACGCACTCCCCTCTTGAGTTTTTACTAAGGTAAAGGGTGTGTATACAACCGTACCTCGGGACAAACACAAATATATTGCTATTTAATGTCAGTGTCAGTTGAGATGCTGATGTTGCCCTAAAACTTTCTCTTTTTCATATCATAGCCAGAGACAGAGTGTTATTTTCCTACTTAGATATTTTTTTTGTGGTAGCATTTTAATGTAATAACTTTCTCCATTGTTTCCACATTGAAACAAAATACAGAGTTTATGCGTTCCGGGTAGCATACGGCTGCTAATAAAAGAAGCAATTGTATAAAGGAGTATAAAAAAAGTTGACACGAACTTTACGATCTTCTTCTCATCTTTTTAAACAGAGAAAACTCAGTTTTCTATGAAAGTTTTATTAGCTCTGAAGCAACAATGTTTTATGTGGTTGAGTCGACGCTACCATTGGAATCATTTTTTATTCTGTAATAATTATGACTCTGAACGTAGCAGTACAAATTTTATATTCCGACTAAATTATTGCGAAGCTGAACTTCGTTCAGCAAGTAATGAGATCGCTGACTGTGTCTGTCTGTCCGTCCGCCTAAAGAGTACTGTACAGGTCGTACTGTTTAATGGATTTCGCCTAAAATGCCATGTTGATGCATTGGCCAAAGAAAAAGATTCCTATTGTTTTTCAGGTACCTAAGTCATTTTCTAAGGTGCCCATCAGGCCCTAACGTTTGGTGAGGATGACACTACTGAAGGTGTCAGGTAGGGACTAAATGTAACTGTAAAACTAAAAACTTTATAATTGAGCAAGATCTACTCTCAGCTTCGTATTTGCTAGCTTTCCAGATTTCTTTTACAAGAACCTCTTATTTTACCTGAGAATTTCCACGTCAAAAAAATATAATGACTTTTTCCTTTATTTGCCCAGAGAGCGCAAAACTTTGAAGTGATTCATTGGAATATTTTTTTGTTTGTATGAGATTTTCATTTCTTGTAATATTCTCATACAAAACCCCATTCTACTTTGATTGCAAGACCGATACCATTTTTCTCTTTGCTTTCTCTACCTAAAAAACATTTGTGAATTTGAACAACCTCTTCTTTCTCTCTGTGGCACGTGGTGAAAGCAACCATTTTCTCTACGCACATCCCTCGGTGCGAGTGAAAGTCCCATTTTCCTTCAGCCTTTACTTAAAAGAATGAGCGAAATGGGAATTATGTATGAAAGCAACATGTTTCACAAGTGTGATATTGTGAAAAACCAGTGGAGAAAATGGAAAACGATGTAATAAAAGCACACTTGAAATTGCTGACAACAAAAACCACAAATAAACAAGCTCAGCACATAAAAAAAGACGAAAATAAGATGCTCTAGCACATTCACCAATATCTCATTTGCTTTTGCTGCACCAGGAAAATTAATCTGACCCGAGTGAACACTTTCTGGGAGGACTATTTCCCCATACAAATGTGAATTTTGGAGGGTTTTGTATTATTTCGAGGAGTCTGAAAAGGAACTCTTGTGTAGTAGATTTTTTTTTGTGTGTGCGTGATACAAATGTAATCGGTTGGATGTGTTTTCAAAAAACATTAATGCAACACGAGTTTTCTGAAGACGCAGGGAAATTTTCAATTCCTTTTACAAGAGGAGAGAAAAGCAGTTTACATTAATCATGAGGAATTTATGCTTGTATAATTCATATTTTTTTGGGGATTTATTACTGGAAAAAGGAAAATCCAATGATGACTAATGTAAAATTGTAAACCGCACTATTTATCACTTATAATAACAAGTGAAAGTAGGGAAGCCGACTTCGTTTTTTCCATCAACAGGCGGTATAAATTTCACCATTGAAAATCGTAAATAACTTTACAGGACTTGTGAAAATGTAATGGGTTTATATCCGGTATAAGGGTATTAGCCAAAATATGTAAGAGCTCTGCATAATTTGGAAGAAAACCTCCCTATTCTCACAATTTTTATTGAATTTCCCTTTCCATCTCTGGAGTACTTTGGATGAAAAAGACCGGCAGATAATATTTATGTTGATTTCGTAAAAAATTCTGTTCATGGAACACGAAAAAATTCTGAATGTGAATGGATATCATTTTTGTATGGGAAACGGTGTGGTTTTAATAGTGAAAGTTTTAATCTGTTGCAAGTATATTATTTTTGTACATTTTTTAGTTCCACCTAATGATCCGTATTCAAAACCAAATGATTGGAGCGAGTATCAGTTCCCGGGCAATGTTTGACTGCTACATAGAGGCCTTCCCTCCGTCAGTGACTTATTGGGAGAGAGCGGACGGACGAGTTTTAGGTGATGGGGAAAAGTACCAAGTTGGAATTAAAGAGTTAGGATCCTATAAGGTATGTCATTTTTCGGTTTAATATGATAAAGAAAATGGCTTTATACACTTTTTTAATGTTCTTTTATGTTTTAATTTGCAGATTCACATGATGCTTAACGTGAGCCGAGTGTCAATTTCAGACATGGGAAGATATCACTGCGTTAGCAAAAATGAACTGGGAATTACCAAAGGCGATTTCACTTTATACGGTAAAAAGTCTCAGATTAACCCTTGTGGTTATCTTTTTACATAAATATATCTGGATTTTCTATATTTTACTGTAGAAGTGGACCCTAATCTGGTTACTCCACCTCCCAAATCTGTTGGAGGGAAGGGAGTTGCTATCTACGGCCAGGTAAATTTTCCCTTCATATTTTATTAGTGAATGGCAGCTGAGGGAGAGAAAGCCACGAAAACGGCCCCGGTAGAAAAGTTATAATAAATTGCCAAATTTATTTTTTGTTCTTGCAGGTTCAACCTGAGCATGTAGACCTTGATGACCTCTGTCCCACACAGCCTCCATGCGAACAGTGTCCTCCGAGGATCGAAACAGGTCGATGTCGGTCAGGAGGATTTGCTTTACTGGATATGGTCGGTTGGGAGATTTTACCTTTGGGAAATCTCACAACTCCAAAAGCAACAAATCGAACTCAAGGTAGCACTCAGATTTTAACGGAGTTTTCCCACTGTCATTTGCAAACTTTGGTCGTTTTGTGGTTTCCTTTTGTATGTAACGAGAAAGACTCTTTTTTATCTATTGTTTTCAATTTTCTCTTAACCAAAACATCGCAACGTTTTTATAATGTCGTCTTCTATGAAAATCACAGCCCCCAACTGGCAAACCTCATTGTATCCGAAAATAGCCAAAAATGGTTTTAATGAAAGTCGACATTCCTACAAAATGACCAAGCACACCTTCCTCTTTCATGTATTCACCTACCATAAATATAAATATAACAAAGTCTCATTGGCTTCTCCCAATGGAAAATAACAAGAGAAAGTTTGGTGAAAGCAGAGAGAAAGACAAAAGGTTGATTTTGGCCTGAGAATAGCCACTCAGTCCAGAAAATATTTTCTTTAATATGTCACCCACGTTTATTAACTTTTTTAGTGGCTTTTCCCGTAAAAGCTATCATTTTCAAAGTGTCTAAGCCGCCCACGTTTCACTAACATATGAGAGTGTAATCACCATAAACATTAATACTTGCATTACTCCACGATTCTGACAAAGATGTAGATAATATTCCTGCACAGTTAAGCTATATTGCTCCCCAGTGACCATTGTAAAAAACTCTAACAAGTATTCAGAATGAATGATAATATGGAGAGAAAGCAGATCTCATTTTACTATTATTGCGAGCCCAACTAGGAGAATATTTGACGAGGAGAAAGCGATCCCAGATAGATTTTTTTTATTCTGAGCAAATTTATTCAGTGTAATCCAAACTCGGTCCAATTAAAAGCAGCCATTTTAGCTGATACATGGATATTCATTCAATTGGGACTTGGGAGCTGAACAACCACATAATCTACAAAATGAGGATATTATGCATTCCCCCTTTTCGCTGACTGAGGCAATTTACTCTGGCGAGGAGGTGAACATTACAAGAGCTGCATTGAACAGATTGCGAAGGTTAATTAGGAGTTAGATTTACCAATCCTGGTCATATTACTGAGAACATTGCTGTACTTTCTCCCCAAGTTTTCTGGCAATTTGGAGGTATTTTTTTTCGTAGAGAAAGTAGATATTGCGCATTTTCTGCTTCAAATATATCAAGTAGGTTTTTTATTCTCTCTTTTTTATTGTTTTAATGTTAAAAGCTCACTTTCTCTCGTTCTGGTTAATGTACACTGAGTGGAAGAACGGCTGCACTTCAAGTCCCAAAATTGTGTAGCTTTCCAACAAGAAAGCACCTGTAACATATTTTCGACGAATTAACTCCTACCAAATCAAGTTGAGAGGTTCATAGGGAAAAAGTGCTCAGACCCAAAAGCGGGTCTTGTAGCAGTATTCGTAGGCGGTTTGACGATGATCGTTTTCGGAGAAAATTGGAGAAAGCATATATCTATAATTGTAGAAGCTCTTAGTAGGGAAACTGGGAAAACGACAACGTGCATTAAACAAGGACAAACTNACGACAACGTGCATTAAACAAGGACAAACTAATAAACGGTAGAGTGCACATAATGCTATTACAATGTGTGGAAGAGGAGACAGCATTAGTGTACAACTGGATTAAAAGGAAACGGCAAAGTAGTAAACGTTGTAAAAAATGATCATTTCCTAATGTAGCTCTACTTATTTCCCCCTTCCTCACGAAACAAACCCATAAAACGTGACACTCATAGATTTCCATCGCCATCTTCATGGGAATGTGTGTGCCCACATACCAAAGAAAAAAGTAAAAGTCTACAAAGGGACCGTACATAAAGTCCGCTAATCAGCTCTCAAATGCTTATAAAGTAAAACCTGCTTATAAGAACACCGCGCCTTAGGAACCGCGCAAAATATATTCTTATAGCCGGGTTGTTCTTATAGAAGGTGTTCCTATACGCAACAGTACACTACACTGTGTGACGTACTTTATACAGGATCCTGTTCAAGTGCATTTGTAATGGATTTTAGTAGATGAAAGAGAAAAAAATGGAGACGGTTTGAAACATTATTGCCTGCACGCAGAATACGTTTTTATGATGTTTTTAGCATCACAGTCAAGTTGTATAAGCACACTCGGAAATTTTTAGTTACATTTCATCATCTTTATTGCGAAAAAAGTTATAAAAATTGTGAAGAGTTTTCAGCATACTCGGAGAAATAATGATTATCTTTTTTTTTTGCAAGGGAAAGTAGTCCATGAACAAAAGGAAATTGAAATGTTGAAATGAATATAATAGCTTTGTTGCATACTTAAAATGTGCTTTGTTTTAAATGGCTTCTACTTTTAATGGATTTTTTTTGATTTATTTGGATATTTTTTTTGTTTCTAGACTGCGTTCTCTCCGCTGTAGGGAAGCCTGTATTTAACAGGTACTCTACAGCGTCTGCAGGCTGCTGGATGAGAGAACCTGTTCAGGGAGGACTGAGCGGAGATAATGTATTGGGTGACTAAAATGGAGGACTCTAGCCATTTGTATGAATTTATGAATAGGACCTCCTTTGCGAGGGGACACCCAACAAGAAATTTCACTTTACCGTTTCCATTTAAGGTGAGTATGAAAACAATCGATGAAAAATTTTGATAATATTTGAATTTATACTATTTTTCATGAAGTGTTATTAGAAACTGGAATAAAAAGATATTTTTGAAATTACAATTGGCCAACTTGTGTAATACAAGTTGTGTAACAATTGCGTAAAAGACATGCCAACTCATGTTTCAATTTTAATATAAGTGAAAGAAAAAGAAAGTAAACATAGCTCTGACTGTACGCAGTGAAAGGCAACCTTTCTCTTTCTAATGAAATCAATCTAGCTGTCTTCCAAGAGGGAATTGAGTAGACGTTTCGAGGAAATCGTAAAATCTATTTTGAAGCTAGTTTTCTTCCTCAAACCTCGCCTTTTTGTAGTTTTATTATCAACAAGAAACGACCAAACATTCCAAACACACTCCATTCATTCGCACAGCTTTTAAGTCAAGTAAATCGGCAACTTTTTTCCGCCCATCGACAATACAAAAGGACGTAAAACGCTTGCTTACTTTCTCCAACGAGTTTAATCTACTCTATCATCTGAAAAGAACCTTTTTTTCTGTTTTTAAACGTCATCAATGCGCTTACTGTTCCGTTCGGTTTTTTTACGCTCTTTGATAGTTGAGCTTTTAAAACACTCCAAAAAATAAAACCGCTCTTTTTTCAGAAAATCACATAAAAAGACTTGGAAACCGTACCTGTACGCGGACTACTTAAGTGGAATTATTAGAGAGAAAGCAGAAGATATTTTTTTGTCCTCTACGCACACATTTTTCAAGTGGAGCCGTCAATTTCTTCTTTTAATCTTACAGTTTTTGGATAGTGAAGCAAACAAAAAAATGTACACGGTTTACTAACTTTCTTTTGGAAAAAAGGTGGTAAAAGTTAAAGCTAAACAAAAAGCACAAAAAAACTTTCTCTCTTTACGTCGCTGCTTTTACTCTCGAAACCTACGAGGATACACAGAGGAGTTGACTCTTTCACATGAATTTTAACAAGTTAGTGTATTGTGTGCCTATCGATTTTATGCTCCATTTTCTAGATTTGTGTGCCAATCTATTCACATCCAGTGGAAATCGTTCGTGCTTTTCAAGTCAATACAGTAACTTTTGGCTGAACGTGAACATTTTTTTATGTAATATCGCAAAATAATCTTTATAAAAGTTCAAATTTTCGTGCGAAATCAAAACCTTTCGTAACAACAAAGCACTTTCATCCATAGGTATTATTAGAGAAAGTTGACAAAAGGTGGAATATTTATTTTTGCAGGGAGTTTGCCATTTTGCTTATTGGAGAAAATTCATGCTCCAAATAATTCGCAAGCTTTTACCAGATGTTTTTGTGACTGGGTGAATTTTAATTTAGCTAAACAACTGGTTGAAGGGAAAGCTTTGTAGAAGCACGTATCCTGGAGCACTTACATTGATTTTGTAAAACTTTTCTCTAATAAATTTTTGCAGAGTTGCTATCTGTTTTAGTTTTATAATGGCTCCGGAAACTGCCACGCGCTTGATACGGTTGACTAGATCATTGTGAGTTGTTCTAGCATTCATTTCACGTTTAAGCGGAACACGTTGTTTTCATACACAAAATTGTTTACACAACATGTCTTCAGCAAGATATACTTTTTTAACTGAGGATTTTTGAGGAAATGAGTTTGTAAATACGTTTCAAAGGCTAATTTAGGACAAGATAGGATATAGTTGTAAAACACGATCTTTGTTGACGACAAGAAGCTTTATGTGTTTTTGTGGCGGAAGATAATAGGATAGATAATATTGACGGTGTTCTAGGAAGTAATCCTGATACTTGTATATAACAAGGAAGCATTCAATTCCACATGAGGAATTGGTTTTAATCTTGGAGAAAGTTTTGCAAACAACATTTTCACAAAAAACTCTAATCAGATCTGTGTACAAATACGGAGAAATCGTATATAACAAGGAAGCATTCAATTCCACATGAGGAATTGGTTTTAATCTTGGAGAAAGTTTTGCAAACAACATTTTCACAAAAAACTCTAATCAGATCTGTGTACAAATAAGGAGAAAGGCAATCTTCCCGTAAACGCTTACCAGGAGAAGGAAAAAAATATCTTAGTCGGTACGGCAAAGGTTTGAAGTTACAGACATCTAAAGATTAGCTTGAAGAATAGCTTTCTCTATGCCGTTTTCGGCAAGATTATCTTTAAAACGGCACCTTTACATATGAGCAGTCAAGAAAAACGATAGGTTTGATATTAAATCACTTTTGTGGTTGCACAAGAAACACCGCCTCCGTATTCCAGTCTTTTTTTGTAAATGAACTCAACAGGGAGAAATAAAATAGATGGGTGAAAGTTTACCAGGAATGAAACTGTTTCTGTCAAATCCCAGATCAACTTGATCCGTCTCGATTTAATGAGTGAAATATAAGAAAATGGCTGTGCCAGGGAGAACTCGCTAGGGGAAAAAAGAGAAAGTTTTTTTGGGTTTTTTATATCGTCCTGAAGGAAGGAAGCCTACAAAAAAAATTATCAGTTTATATGCACACTATATCCAGATTATCAACGGCTTATTACAAGAGAATTGTGAGCTTTTCTTAATGAAGACGGGGTTCTTCTGCAGCGCAATAGAGAAAAAAAAAATCTTCTTTTTTTGCAGGAGAAAGCCTACATATTTCTTCTGAGAGGAAAAACATTAAAAGAATATTAACTACAGAAGATTACTTACATCCTTGAGAGTCAGATTAAATCATTTCTACCAGCTTTCACTTAAGTGAAAATCCCTGCAGCTGGGTTGGCAGAATACAATACAATCCATGTTTCCTCTATTTTCTAGACAAAAAAGACTTTCTCTTTTCAAATCAGAGCTTGGATTGATACAAAAAGTACGGATTAGGTTGGTGAAAGTGCTGGAAGAAAAAAAAGGAAGGATTTTCATTAGTTTTAAACCTTCATCTGGAAGTAATCAGAGAATGGAGTACTCTGTGACAATGCACACAATCATTTTGACAGATTATGTCATAGAATATTCAGGGAAAGCTTGTAAATGTGTAATTAAAACTATTGAGAAAACTTCTTGGAATATTACTCAAAAGTTTTTGTAGGAAAACATTGTTTATGATTTAGAATATATAATTTTTGTACAATTTTTTCAACATTTTTATTGCAAGTTTTACTTTCAACATGATTAGTTCACAGTTCAATTGGCTAACAAGTGTGTTCATGTGTCCGTAAACTGTTGATATTTCGATCAAATGGAAACTTTCTGCTTTTTCAAAAGGATTATATGTATTTTTTACTCCAGTTAATTTGCAAACATGAATTTTTATAGCGGATAATGTGACAAAAGTTTTTATTCAAAATATTCTTTTGTCTGGAGGAATTTATTGTTGTACTAAATTCAAACGAAAGCCTATTCGTAAAGCAAAACTAATGACAGAAAAAAAGTCTTTTAAAAAATATCGTTGAGGTTCTGACAATTTTAATGCGAATACAAGACTTTTGTTATTAGCGTTTTCAACGGATTTTTATTTTTATATTATGAAAGCGATGAATAGAAGAAAAAAAATTGTGAATTGTCGCCTCTGTTAACGTTAGTCCTGAAACTGAACTGAAGAGAGGGTTGAAACTGAAGAGAAAGTAAGCTGTGTAAAACATAGAAAGTTCTTTATCACTGAAATGCTTCGCGTCTAAATGATCTAGGTTAAGAAAACAATTAAACAGAAGCAGTTTGAGACTAGATTTAATCTCAAATTAAGGCATTTTTCTATACAATTGTTCACAACTGACAAGTTTTTATCTTTTTACAGGGTAATTTCCATGCAATTTTCAACGGTTCTTTCTTTTATGTGACCGAGTCGAAAGAAGGAAATCCTAAAATTGTCCGGTTGGACTTGTTTACTGGAAAAACAATGGGAGGTTCGGGAAACATTCTCTTATCTTATCTATCCTTAAAAATTACCTAAATTAATGAACTTATATTTTATTATGAAGATTTGGAGCTTCCCTACGCATCCTTTTCCGCGGAGAAACTCTACTCCTCAGAGTACTCATGGGTTGACTTGAATGTTGACGAAAACGGGCTATGGGCAGTGCATAGCTTGATGGGATCCAATAACACAGCCATAGTCAAAGTATTAAAAAAACTTCGCAATTTCAGTACAATCCTGGTTCAAAATAAAAATATTTTTATTTTATTTTAGATCCACGCAGACTTGGAGGGAATGGAGATCTTGTACGGTTGGAATGTAACAATCAGCCACATTTATGCTGGCGATATGTTCGTCATTTGTGGCGTTTTGTATGCAGTTGATAGTACAACCGAGCGTGAAACAAAAATCAGGTAAAACATTAAGATTTATTTGGCAGGTGTCAATGGAGTCGTAAATTTTAATTTTTTGTTGTTTTTTTCCTTAGACTGGCCCTGGATTTATACCGTCGCACTCTTCTCCGCGTTGATTTAGGTTTTAGTTAATCCATTCCGTCACACCGCTATGGTCTCCTATAACCCCCGAACAAAAGAACTCTTCACTTGGGACAAAGGAAACCAATTAATTTACCCGATAAAATACACGGACGCTGGCTACGATATTAAAGATGAGAATAAAGAGAGACATAACAATGATATTTTTGGGTATCCACAACCTGGACATCCGTCAACAGCATAAAAAATCATTCTTAAAATAACAAAATTAAAAATGAAGATACAAACTTTTTTGGAAAACTAAACTATATTAAACAATTCTATACTGATGAAAAATAATATTCTTATAGTAGGTTTAAGCATGTTGTGTACATTGAGCATTGATACGTATCAAACAAATTAAATAAAACAATCGCAGCCAAGTTTTGCGGTATAATTGCCTCTCTAGTTGAGTATCTAAAGTTATTTTTCATGCTAAGATTGATGCACACACAATATAGTACAAAAATGTCATACATTATGCATACCGTAAATACCCTAAAGAACGCCCGCTGTCATCTCTCAAACCTATGGAGACAGGCGATCTTTAGAGACCCGGCCAAAATTTAAATTCTTCCTTTTTAGCCACGAAAATTGGCAAAGAAAATATCTGACTTGAATGATATTTCCTAATAATATTATTCCAGTTCGGTAAAGTTTTGTCCCCAGGATTCACACATGATTGTTGACCCGGCCATCTTTGGAGACCCGGCCACAACCGAATTTTGTTAACTTTTCTCATGGTCATGTTTGAAGACCATCCATCTTTGGAGCATTTACGGTGCGTTAGTGTTTTTAAACACTAATTGGAGAAACGTGTAGTATTAATTGGCACGCGAACGCAATGCTTTGGTGTTGTTGTATTTGTAAAAGCAAGCAAGTTTTGATAACCAACGTTTTTTGGGTTTTTACCCCTTTTAATTTACACATGACTTGATGACTGATCTGGCTGATGATTGCCACTTACAAGCACAAAACTGACAGTCATTGCCCACATCATATTTCGTTATATGTACCACTATTGCATAACACTCAGGTTACTCAGGTATACCTGGGTACATCGGTTTTATACAGGAAAATTTACAGGCTTCATTTTTTCCATGAACCCGCATTGGTCAGGCTTTCATGGAAGAGTTCCACCACATGCAGTAGCACTCAATCGTCCTTTTTTAATTGCTTGTACAAGTTTCAAGGTCGTCCATATCTCATCTTTTACATTTCATCACATCTATGTAAACCCCGATTTACGCCCATGTAGTCTATTACATTCATAATACACGTACTTTAAATCCTGATAAGATGTAACAACACGCATTTAACCGTTGGTTTCCTGATCAAATCAAATGTTTCCAGTTCCAAAGCGCCATCAAATCGTAAAAAATGCAAACTCAATTAGGATTTTTAGGCATTTGCCTAATTAGTTGTGTAACTTTAGTTCAACCTGCAAATATAGTTTTCTACTTTGGAATATCTTCATACAGCCATAGAATAGCAGTCTGGCCTTTTGTCAGCGCTTTAGCAGATAAAGGTCACAATGTCACTTTTATCTCGCCTTACCCCACAAAAAACCCAAATCCCAAAGTTCGAGACTTTATTTCCATCAAACTAAAAGAATGGGTTGAGAGCTGGGGTCAAAATGTATTCGAAAGTAGAGCAAACAAGAAACAATTTGAAGACTGGATCCTCCTTCCACATATTCGGGAAGAAAGGTTGTGACGTTATCTACACTGATGAAGACCTCGTCCAGTTAATAAAAGAAAGCCAAGTTGACCTTCTATTTGTAGACGCACTTGTCAACGAATGTGCGTATGGCTGGGCGGCATATTGGAACGCAAAAATAATTTTGTTTACGACTGCAACATTAACATCGTGGCACATAGAGCCGTTTGGAATACCCGACGAAACCAGTTGGATTCCTAGTACTGAGCTGTTCTACCCGCTGCCAATGACATTCATGGAAAGAATGAAAAATGCTTTAACTCCAGTAGCATGGGACATTTATAGGAGATGGGACTATTTTCCTTATTTGGAACAGCTCACAAGTAAAAGTCTCAATATGTCGGGGATAAGTTTTGATGAGATTGAGAGAAGTATTCCGGTTGTGTTTGCGAATACACATTACAGCGAAGAGTTTGCGAGATCGATGCCTCCAAATGTTATCCCGGTTGGGGGGATGGCGATTGTAGACAAGAGGAAATCACTGCCATTGGTAGTCAAATTTTGATTGTTATAAAGTCCTATTTTACGATTGGTTAATTAACGTTTGAGTTTTTGATCAAGGAAATGGATAATTTTCTCAAAAATGGCTCACAATTCATTTATGTCAGTTTCGGAACCTACGCAGATTTCAACTTGATGCCTGCATCTAGTCAAGAAGCGCTTGTGGGGACGATGAATGCGTTTCCGGAAGTTCAGTTTATATGGAAAGTGGACAATGACACTGTAATCAACGAGATTTCTTCTGGGAATGTGTTCATAAGCAAGTGGATGCCACAACAGGAAATTCTCGGTATTTGGTCCAAATCCTTGGACTGCATAATATTGTGACTTTTAAAATATGTTTGCGTAAATACATCTTCTTTTACTTAAAGCTCATCCGAAAATTAAGGCTTTTATCACTCATGCTGGACTACTTGGAACTCAGGAAGCTATTCAAAATTCAGTTCCACTCATAAGCTTTCCTATCTTTGCCGAGCAAGACTACAATGCTGAGAGAATTCATAGGAACAAAATTGGCGTTCAGCTGGAAATCTTGACTGTGACGCAACCAGAGCTTGAGGATGCTGTGAGAAAAGTTCTCAGTGACCCTGTGTAAGTTTCTATATACATAATATATAAACCTCAATTCACGCATGAAACTTCCATCCTGCGGTTTTCCATAGGTATCGCAAGAATGCCCAAAGGGTATCCACTTTGTTTAAGGACCGTCCACAAAAACCGTTGGAAACAGCGTTATGGTGGACTGAATTCGTACTCAGGCGTAGCCCTGAAGAACTCGCTTCACTGCGACCGATG
The DNA here is from genome assembly GCA_036561885.1 of Salina celebensis. Classification (NCBI taxonomy): domain Eukaryota; kingdom Metazoa; phylum Arthropoda; class Collembola; order Entomobryomorpha; family Paronellidae; genus Salina; species Salina celebensis. The sequence continues at coordinate 25 of JAAXOA010002156.1, read as the reverse complement.
AGTAGTAGACAGCCATGGTGGGTGA
>JAAXOA010002155.1:0-13874 GCA_036561885.1 Salina celebensis | reverse complement strand
AGTCATCATCGTCACCGGCTCCCTGCAAAATGTAAACAAAGGGATTTTCTCCCGTGTTATATGACGAGAGATCCTACCATTTCGAAACCCCTTTGGCTTCCAATCCCATCATTTTTTACACTTTCTCCGTCAATTGGGTTTCAACCCAGGTGGTTGCTTTCCCCCAGAACAAATTGTGCAGAGTTGCATCCCCGGAACGCGACCATCTCAAAATCCCACACAGAATTCCTGGAGCTAACTCAAACTTGTGATCTTGAAGATAATCCTTCAATATAAGAGTAAGTTGTGTTCGTTGCTTGATTGACTTCAAATGTGGTGCGATATTTGCTAGAAAGTCGAGTCGTGGATTGGTTGACGATGACACACCTTCTTGGACAATTCTCAACATTCTGGAAACAAGAGCATCAACCAAGCCGTAGGGATGGAGGAATCCCATTTCCAGGAATTTCTGGAGCGACAGAAGATCCATCAGTTGCATTGTTGGAACTCTTGAAATTAACCGCTCGCCGATTGCTTCAAAACATCGTTTGGACTCTGTTCCTATTCCTCGACAGGCTATCAACAGTAAAAATACTTTGCAAAGAGTAACTGTTTCCCAGTGAGGATTCTGATCAATTAAATACTCAATCCGGGCACGAAACTTGTCCACCATTGAACTAGACACTAATCGTAAAGTATTTCGAAGGGAAATGGCGACTAGTCTGACTTCAATGTCTGAAGACATTGACTCCACGTATGCTTCCAAGAGGGGGTAGAACTTGGCGGTGATGAGCATTCCATAAAGGCTTTCAGAACGCATACAAACACAAAGTCTGGAGAGGGAAGGAAGAGTCAAAGAGTTTTGCCGGCGGAGGCATTCCTCCACAAATCTTTGACATTCTGGACCTCTCATTGGATAGTGGAGCCGTTTTAAACAAAGCAGGGATGCCAAGAGCGGCTCATCATCGAGGTACTCACAATTTTCCACAATGGGTTTTACAATTTTCTCAATGAAAAACGGGCTTGATGAGACTTTATCGATGAAAGTTGGTCTATCAAAGAAATCTCTCTCGGGGTCAAAGTTTGAACTGATTTTAAAGAGGAGCTTTTGCAGATCCCAAATCGTTACTAGAGCTTGACTAGATATTTTCAAGATTTCTGAAGGATTTCCGGTTTTTTCAAAGTCTTCGACAATGTCAAACACTTGTTGGATACTGGCTGCTTCGTAAAGTCTTTCCAGATAAGGTTTAGTCCTTTCCGATTTCTCTAATGGATAAAGTTTTATTCTTAAGTGGGACAGATCGTCGTCTCCGTCATTTTCAATGGACTGCGCCAGTGAAACTTCGTCCAAATCGGCGTCAAGTGCACTTCCGGAACCTTCCATAAGATCGTCTTCAGGTGTCTCTCCAGGCTGGCTGCAGACAGCAGGTGAACTACGAAACCCGCGACGAGGACCAGCAAAGTTATCCTTGAAGGGGCCTTCATTACTGGTGTTAAATCTTGAAACACTGAACTTTTTGGAAGCTTCCAAGGACGAATATAAATGTCTCAGTTGAGAATAAGACGAGGCTTGACGAAAAAGTCTTTTAAGAACGGAATAGTGACGGATTTCCTTGATTACAGAGATCATTTTGGAAGCAGACTCCAGAGATTCCAATTAAGAACTGTATCACTACATTATAACGGTTTCCACCAACACTTGTCACATTTCATCACTGGGCATCTCTGTAAATCCTTATCTCCGTATGTGAATTGTGCACTGAAACTAATTAAGTTTAATTAGTGATTTGTTTTAATTTAAAATTAATGATGATCACCTACAAGATACTCTCATCTGACTTTTCATGCAGGTGACAAAACACATGTGTTTGTGGTGATGAAATGTGTACAATCGTTTTCCCGCTTTATCAAATTTGAATTTCACATTGCCCCGAAATCGACTCTTCTCAAATTTCCTTATCAAAATCCTACCTGAAAATTTGAATGATCAACACTTCATCAGCTGTACCATTGACAGCTTCCGTTTAAATTTGTGGATCCGCGAACTCAACCCAAACAAAGAGCGGTTCTGAATCTTCAAAACATTAAATTTCACAGGACGAGCTTGGCTGAATAAAAGTTTTAATTGTTCACCAATGAGAAAAAATAATTAAAAATATGGAAATTAAAACTAAAAATGGCAATGATGGAAGTTGAAATCAACTCAGAAACTCCCCCAGTTTCCCCTATGTATGGGCTAGGGGAGTGTTTGGACACTGACACGTTAGAAGGTAAAAGTTTTCATTAAAACACCTCCATTTTTTCAAGTGTTTTGATCTTTTGTTGAATTCAATATTAACTTGGATATTTTTTTAACTGATCAGAAATAGGACCAGTTATGGGATTCACCTGTAAAGGATCTGGACGATCTGCCGAATTCAGCAGTGACGGGTTGCTCCGACGAAACGCAGTTTTAAATCAAATCAGACAGAAATTTTACTCAAGAGAGGAAACCCATCAAAATCAGAAATTAGTTTTAGTGTTTGGTCACTGGTTGGACCCTTTGGAATGTGGTCAAGTGGAAAAGTTTCTGGACGTTTGTAGCAAGAATATTCTTGTTCTGGAAGCTGCATCCGAGTATTCCTCGTCCTTCAGTTTTAATCAGCGATATGATTCATCGGAGGACCCGAAAAGGTCTCCGTGGGAGTTGAGGAAAGCTGTGCTTCGGTTTCTGAACGAGATTATCCGGAGGGTTGGTTTCTACCAAAGATCATTAGGCGCTGGGAAGCTGCAAGATATCTTTGGAAAACTCAAAACAAGGCTGCTTCCGGTGAAAGAGTGGTCGCCTGTGTTGAAAAACCACTGTGGTGCTAAAAGTGATAATGCGGAGGTAAAAGTTTATATAAAATTTGAATGGGATTGGCCGATTCGGTAGCAAATTTGTTTGTATGTCTAGATTACGTCTGCAACGTTCCACTTCTTCCATGTCCAACTTGAGGCGAGATGGTCCCTGTTTGTGCTCTATGGAGGAAACGAGAATATCCGGAAATGGCTCATGGAGGAACTCATTGAATTAGCTTTCTATAAGTATTCAGCGATTGGCCACAATGAGTCGTTGATTGACAACCAACCCTTTCAATGTCTTTGTGTGAGGGAACTTTGGACAATGCTGAAGCTCATGATTGAGAATTTGGAGCATGAAGGGGTTCAACAGGTAGATAGGCCCGTTTACTGATTTATGTTTTAAAAATCCAAGCCTTCAATTTTTTAAAACTTTTAATTTTTTATTACCTTTGTATTTTAGAAACTATTTTGGAACTTATATTCCAATATAATGCAACAATATTCATCACCCCACTTCCGAATTTGGCTCACATCAAATCTATGCCCAATCGGGGATTATGCGCAGGACGGAAACTACACTGCTGGTCAAGCCAAGTCAGAGAGTACAGACTATGGAAACAACGCAATTAAACTTGTCCAGGATTCTGTAAAGGACTGGCGTGATAAAGGCGGACGAAGTCAAGAAATGCTGAAGCTATCCCTTAATTTCTTCCAATATTGGGGAGGCAACATTGAAATAATCACCCCGTTTTGGACAAAATGGTCTGATTCAATAAACAAAAATGATCTACAAGGTACATTTTATAATGATAAGTTTCTAGAAATTATTTCCCTGAACATTTCATAAGATTCTTTTCTTATTTCAGTTCTGGACTCGTACAATTCAGTTGAGCAATGGCTGAAGTTTATTTTAAAAATCAAAGATTTTGCGGTTTCTCGAGGATGCAGATCTAATTTGGCCGAAGGGACTCCCTCCAAACCAATGCAGGTTAATGAAGATCCTCCGCTCGGCTCAAATAACGATAAATTCATGGAGTTTGTTTCTATGGTCACCACGTTTTCCGAGACAGCTTTAACAAAAGATATCAACAGGTTGAAGAGCTCGCTTAGTGTGAAGCTTAAAGTGCCCGAGAGTTTGAACGAAGCAGGAATCATCCGGGTTTCCACGTTGTTTCTGGCCATCGCCAGTGCCGTCAAATCAGACAAGGATGCAGTCGGCGTGGTAAATCACAATCATTGACCCCATTGACCATTATATGATTTATTTTATACTATGTAGATTCTCCATAGCAACTTTAATTCATCCGTTTGATTTTCTTTAGGTTGTCCGGCTTCACGACCTCCTCAGCCTGGACAAGGGGAATAGGTCGTTTTCTCGAAAGAAAGTGAAGTTCCGCTCCTACGCAGTTTCCATCCTGCTCCTTCTCAACCGCAATATTCCTGCAAGACCCGAATATATAGCGTCGTTTTGCAAAGCTGTAGACGAGCATTTGTCATCATCTCCGCATGAAGATATGGGCCTAGAAACCTCTCGCAAAGATCTAATCATGGTTTACATTGACCTTCTTAGTAACATTCCAAAGAACACGCCACCTTTGTCTAGTGAAGATTCGCTCGGAAGAGACATGCTGATCAGTCCCAACCTTGGAATGTGGATCTCAGCAGCACACAAGTCATACGCAGTCCGAACATGCACCACGCTTGTACAAATTACCGGCTGGATCATTGCTCTGGATCCGAAACCTTTACACCCACGACAATACAGGAAGCTCGGAAGGGAAACAGATTTATCTAAGGATTTCGGAACGTGTTAATTCCTACTTGTGGTCCGCTGCTGTTCTGAACTCTTCAAAAAATCAAGGAACTGATGTTGAAAACGCTGCAAGTCTGGCTGCTGATCTAAGTCTTTTGTCTAAACTCTTCTCGAAAAGTTCCGTCGAACTTGAAGCCCGATTTGACCAAATCGCCCTTTCCGTGTCAACCAGTCCAATTGTAGGGCAGCACTACCTCAACCGGCTTTTTGTCTTCAAAGATACATTTGTGGGATTTTTTCCGGAAAAGAAATTAGTTCAAGCATGGGTGCGACATGTAGTGTTTAACTGTTCCGTACCGGATACGTTAACCGATTTAGTCCTGGACAATTTCCAGAGTACATCGTACACCGATTTAGTAAAGGAATTTTGCAAAAGAGTTACAAAAACAGTGGACATTTGCTATATAGAACCAATATTTAATCTTGTGAAGTGGGCCACGACCGCCAGTAACTGTAATAAGGACACTGAACCAATGATTGCTTCAATTGTGACTAGTGCTACGCTAATGCTAACAAACATTTCTAGTGAACTTATATATTTTAAGGGTGGGGAATCAGTTATGTCTCGTTTACTTAACGATTTANGGTGGGGAATCAGTTATGTCTCGTTTACTTAACGATTTATTAAAAGCTCCAATAGCTACTTACGCACAAGGACCACCTGGAATAATCTCTGCCCTGGAGAACAACTTGTATGATTTATTTCTAGTGGTCGTCTCTCGGCCAAATTTAACACAGGATCCATATTTAGTACGGAAGTTGCAAGAAATTCTGGTTTTAGCTTTTATTGGTTTTCCCAATTCTAAGGTGTCAGCAGAATATCCCCCTTTGGTAAGTATTTTGTAAATAACAACAAAAATGTTTGGGCAATCACGAATATTGGTTACTAAATATATTCCATTTTGCAGAAAATATATAAATATTGTGAAGACAATCGCGTGGAGCTCGTTCTGAAAAAACTCATCCCTGAAAATGTGTGCACTGGTGAGCCAGTGACAGAAGCGAAATCCAGTTTTAGTTTTATAACAACCGTGAATAATATCCGAACTAGGAGTATTGCAGCTCTGGTAATCCGTCTGCTACCTGGAGTCCTTCGATGCTACCTGTTTTCTCCGAAAGACAGACAAAATATCCGGGATCAATGCGGTGCCCCGATCATTTACAGTTGCCTGATTGCAAGTGGGCCAAACCAACAGCTTAAAGATTTGGCGACAAGAGGGTTTGGGGAAGTGCTGGAGAAAGAGTTTGCAACAAAAGGAAAGCTGATACTTTCATTACTGAGTTCTATTGCTCGAAGTAAAAACGCGGTTAATGGGAGGTTAGATGCAAGGCTGTTTTTAGCTCAACAAATTGTTCCAATTGTTGGAAATGCTGATAGAGAGAGCCGAAATGCAACGTGCGAGCGGACGTGATAAATCTTTACGGTATGAATTCTACATATTTTTTTTTCAAAAAAGCTTTATTTATAAGGTTTATTGTACAAAATTGAAAAAATAATTTGTAAACGTTAAATATAACATTGTATTTTGTTTGTTCTTATAACAGAGAGCCATTTGAGCAGTTGCAGACACTATTACGACCAGTAACAACATGAACCTTGTAAATCATAACAGAATTGACTGACTAATCAAATAAAATCCACCTTCAGGATGAACTCTTACTGGAAAAGGACACATCTTGTGTGGAAGTTGAATCATCCTGCGAAGTCCCTTCTCCTGCTGCTGCCTTTTTGCTCATCAACTCTGCAATCTGAGCTGTAAGATGGAAGTTCCTGAAGGATAAACACAAACAGAAATTGACTGTAAAGATAAGAACCATAAGTACAAAATAAATACGGATGAATTCTTACTGGTTTCTGTAACGCTCTCCTCTCTCAAATACCTCCTCAAGGTCATTTTTTAAACAAATGTTTTCCTGTTTGAGGTTAACTACCTAGATAAAATCAGTATTAAAAATGATATTAATTTTCAACCCGAACATAGTTAAAAGTTTATTATGATTTATTTCTTAGTTTTTAACCTGTTTGAAAAGCGAATCCGCATCAGTTTTCATTCGTTGAATATGTTTTTCTTTCTGCTCCATCTCAAACATGTCATTTTCCTCCATATCCTCCTTCTCTCTCCAAGCTAGTTCCATCTTCTCTAATTCCCCAGATAATATTTCCTCCTTATCCTTGGCTGTCTTGAGTTCTCCTTGCAAACGTTGAATTTCCGCGTTATTTCCAGCAATAGTTTCTTCAGCTTCAATCCTTTTCTTTTCCATCGATTCCTTCAGACCTTCAAGTTCCTCGTGGGCTTCTTTGACCTGCAACTCCACTGCGTCAATTTCCTCCTTAGATTTTATCTGTAACTCCTCCAGCTCTTCATTCTTCTCTTTGACTATTAACGCAATTAATTCCTGCTGGCTTTTACTTTCTTCCTTTGCCGCCTTCAGGTCCGCAGTTAACTCCTGGTTTTGCTCATCAACAACGGTCAAAGTCTCTTTCAAGATCATATCCTTGGCTGTCTTGAGTTCTCCTTGCAAACGTTGAATTTCCGCGTTATTTCCAGCAATAGTTTCTTCAGCTTCAATCCTTTTCTTTTCCATCGATTCCTTCAGACATTCAAGTTCCTCGTGGGCTGCTTTGACCTGCAACTCCACTGCGTCAATTTCCTCCTTAGATTTTATCTGCAACTCCACCAGCTCTTCATTCTTCTCCTTGACTATTAACGCAATTAATTCCTGCTGGCTTTTACTTTCTTCCTTTGCCGCCTTCAGGTCCGCAGTTAACTCCTGGTTTTGCTCATCAACAACGGTCAAAGTCTCTTTCAAAATGGCCACGTCTTCTGCCGACTTTCCTTTAATAGCTTCCTTTTCCCTCGTGACCTCCTCCAGTTTTGAAGTCAACTCCTGAATGTCTCCCAGTGCGGACACATAATCATATTTGACACCCTCCAGATACTCTTGCCACTCCTTTTTCTCTTGATCCAGATGCGCCTCCCACTTCAATTCATCTATTGCATGTTCCTTCATTACTTTATCCATCATCTCACTGTGATAGTCCTTCAGCTCAACTAATTCCTTGGCTAACTCCTCCTTATCTCTCGACTCCACAACCAACTGGGCTTGAACTTTCTCCAGAAACTCAGCCATTTCCGCTTTTTCTTCAAGTAACGCAGAATAAACTGCATCCGCTTTTTCCACAAGAATATTCAACTCTTTTTCTTTCTCCTGGAACTCCTCACACCTCGCAGATAACTTTTTCTTGAAAGCTTGCACAGTCTCCTCCAGTTTATCCTCGCCATCCCGTACTTTGTTAGTCAGCTCCTTGTTCACTTCAACTTGTTTCCGGATTGTTTCAGAAAACTCGGCTTGCATTTCCAAAATCTTTCTTTGGTGGGCTTCTTCCAGTTTATCGGTGTAATCCCGGGCTTCATGTAAAGCTACGCGGTTCTCGTCCAGCCGACCTTGCAATTCATCTAGTTTTCTTATAATCACAATTAAATCCTTGGAGGTTTGTTCCTCCTTCCGTACCGATCGCTCCCGAAGTTCTTTCTCTCCAGCCAACGCCTCCGTTAAAGTTTTGACCTCTTCCTGAAGCTTATCTTGTTGAATCTTAGCTTCTTGAAGCTGTTTCGTCAGGGATGTCTCAATATCATCATGTTTCTTCTTTAATTGAATAACTTCCAATTTGTGAGTCGATTCCTGTTCAATTAAACGAGCTTTCATTAGATTAACGTTTCTACCAGTGTAGGGCGATGCTGCTCCAGTTGTTGGGGTCAGGAAAGGCCCCTTCTGCACAGGGTCAGCTGCTTGTTCATCCTGGATTGCTTTGGTAACGTAGTCGGACAAACCAAGGCCTGAAGAATGATTCGAGTCCAGGGGACTTTTGTTTTCGTCACAAATAACGTCAGACATTTTAACAGATTCGAACTTAAGACGCACTAGGAAAAGACAACTTTCCGAAGTTTTATAGTTTTTAACGAACAAAAAGCGAAAAAACGCGTTTTCGAGTTTTTAAAACACAAGGCACATGTATTTGTTTTACCTAATTTGCATACGCACGCACGACAATAAACTAAAACAGTGCATTTTCAAAAATGCATTGGATTTGCTTTAAAGTTGTAGCAAACGGCGTTGTGTTTCAATAGCGATAGCGGTGCTGGAAGCTCCAGCTTGGCGTACAAAAAAAACATTCCCTGGAGCAATTCACATTCCTGAAGGTCTACATTTTAACATTTTCTAATTCAAAAATCTGAATTCAGACGCATCCAAAATTGTTTGCAATGAATTCTTAAATATTTAATCGACACTTGTATAAAAACATTTACACTGGAAAGTACAACAAGACACTAACCGCGGACACATTAATTAATTGGTTTGAACAATCGAAAAATTAATTGGTGATTGGATCAGTAATTTCAATTTGGAACTTTTTCTTGCTACCTTCTCCTACTATAAAGATAACCAATCTTCTTCTTAAACTTTTTAATTTGGCTTCGCTTCACCTCAATGGTTTCCTCAAACTGGGCGATTTCCTGTTGCTGCTCGGACAACGCTGTTTCCAATCGGGCCTTTTCCTCCAGAAATTCTTCTTCCTTCTTCTCGTGCTTTCTCCTTAGTAGCCTCATCTTTTCTTCCAATCGTTTCTTAAATTTGTTCTTTTCTTGTCTAAGACTCTCAATAGTCTCAATTTCCTCATCTTTAGTCTCAAGATTTGTAGTTTCATCGACTTGCTGAGAATCACTAAGAAAATCGAAATCGAACAGAAGTAGGTTTTATAGATTGACCATTCATTAAAAAACCTTCAAGACATAAAAATCGTTTTGCTTATCCAGACTTACATTTCAAACTCAGCAATTTCCTGCTGCTTCTCGGACAACGCTGTTTCCAATCGGGCCTTTTCCTCCAGAAATTCTTCTTCCTTCTTCTCATGCTTTCTCCTTAGTAGCCTCATCTTTTCTTCCAGCCGTTTCTTAACTTTGTTCTTTTCTTGTCGTAGACTCTCAATAGTCTCAATTTCCTCATCTTTTGTCTCAAGATTCCGCTCAGGATTTGCAGTTTCGTCGACTTGGTTAGAATCACTAGAATTAATGAATCAGAAGGTTTTATAGATTGGCCATTCATTAAAAAACCTTCAAGACATAAAAATCCTTTTGCTTACATTTCTTCACATCGTTTCTCCAGAACACTTTTTAACTCCAAGTTTTCCTGCTTCAGTGCAGATCCCTGCAAATAACAAAGAGATCGTTACATCGGGAACTTTACATGGGAGGTTTGGGAGTATTATGTTTTTAATTTTTGTGTTGGTTTACCTCTTTAAACATTGCCTCCACTTTTAGCTTCAATCGGTCAATCTTCTTATCACGTTTGTCCAGCAAATACGCAGCATGGGTTAATTGGGTTTCCTGGCCCTCTGATTCAATGATTTTTTTCTTCAGGAAAACCACCTGAAAATGTTAAATAATATAATCCTTGTTCAAAGTTTAAACGGTTTACTTTTTCAATTTGGTATTATTAAGGACCAACCTGGTTCAAAAGCGATAAGACGACGCACTTCAAACGTTCAGCTTCCTTTTCAGTTTTATCCAGCTTCGAATTCGCCTCCTTTTCTTTTATCTTCAGCTCCCTCAATTCTTCCTCCAGTGCAGGCTGGGCTCTACCTGTCTCCCTCTCCTCCAAGTCGTCTACGTTTGCAGCCAACTGGGAAGTTATCTCGAGAGTGACAGCAAGTTGTTTCCGAACAGCTTCAAGTACGTCGGCCGGGGACTTCGAATCCTTTCCAGACATTCCAAGGAACATTTCACCATCTTGGAGACATTCAATCCCACCCGGACCCCGTTTGTCCAGGCGACTGCCCAACAGTCCGTTCGAAATAACTTTGCCCAACATAGTCCCTTAAGCCTTCCCTTAGTCCCTTAACTTTCCCTAGTCCCGTATGCACCTCTCTGTAACTGTTACTGAATAATGGTATGACCAGTCTTTAAAATATTATCACAATTTTCGGAAGCAATTAACAGATCGCTGCATGCACAAATTCCTTAGTAACAATCAAGTACACATTTTTCAGGCCATGACAGTGACAAGTGACCTACATACACTGTGGGTGGACCACCCAGCGACTGCATCCATGAAATTCCTATTGTACTCAGATACTCGCTTGCATTTGATTTGATTTCCACAAACAAAACGTTTCAACACGTCAAAATGACGGCAATAAAGTTGCGTCCTAATTTTATAATTACTTCTTGAATGAAAAATAAATGCGTGATGGATCTGATTTTTTTAAATCTTCATTTTTATTAATGTTAATTATTAAATGTGGTTAAATTAAAAAACAAAGATAATTTATTTAAACTAAACACATCTAGAATTTTCGCTGGGTTTGCATTTTCTTAGACTTTCGTTTCCGCATTGCCCTTTTAATAGCCAAAGTCCTTTTTTCATCTTTCCTCTTGCTATTCTTAATCTTCGCTTTGACAATACTCTTGAGCTCTTGGCGTTTCACTGAAAAGTCCTCGACCGGGTCCTTCTTCCCTTCTGAATCCTCAGTCCCGTTGGATACTCCATTTTTCAAAAAGAATTCTTCAACTTCTGCAAATCTGGCATCGTTTATCGTAAAGAAAAAAGGAGTTTTTCCATGAACAACCAAATTCTGTTTCGGTTTCTCCTTCTCTTTCTTAGGAAGCTCTTCATTTTCATCGTCTGACGAGTCATACTTGAATGGATTCTTCTCCCAAAATTTTCTCGGGCCTTCTTCCTCCTCTGGCCCTGATTTAGCCTCTTTTCCCTTTGAATTTTCCCGGAGTAAACTAAACGTAGCTGGTTTTTCAGCAAATATGGGAGTTTTCTCAGTCTCTGATGAAAACAACGACTTCAAATTGGCTGCAGTTTTGTACGTTGCCGGTTCCACAGAACGGATAACCTTTTCCTGAGTTTCAGCCGGTTTTTCGTCCTTCTTTGTCAGGCTCAGGCTCAGGTTCTTGTTCAGGCTCTTGATTGTCTGCTTCAGGATCATATCTTGGGGCAATCACCCCAGCTAAATTTTTCTTCACGGGTCCTCTCTTTACTTCCTTTGAGCCGACCTCCTTTCCAAAAATTGATGTCAATAATGTTCAACTGTTTTTCTTTCTCGTTTTCATCCTCGTCAACTTCTTTGCCATCGTCTTCTTTAAACCTGTCATCGATCTGGAACCTGGAATCATTGCCCCACCTTGTCTTCAGTTCCAGTAATTTTTGACCGGAAGTTCCTTCAAACTGTTTTTTAACTGTGAACGCATCTTCATCGTTATCACTTCCATCGTCATCATCAAACAAACTCATCTTCTTGGCAGGGTTCTCATCCTCATCTGAATCTTGGTCGTTTAGGATTTTCCGCTTTTGTGTGACAGGTGCCACCGCAGGAACTTTTGCCAGGGACGACTTAATCAAATTTTTCTGCTGTTCTTTAAGCTCCTTAGTTTTCTCCAGACTTTGTATACGGAGAAGGTCAGACTGTTGCTGTTTGTTTTTCTTGAATGTGATACCTTTCACTGGAACTGGAACAGATTCTGGAAGATTTTGTCTAGTATTTCCGTTTTCTTTCGGTATCTCTTCTTTTTCACTGGATTTTTTCTCGTTTTCTTTTAATTTTAGGGTCTTCTCTTCCTTTTTAGGTTCCTCTTCGTCTGAGTTTTTACTTGCAACAGGATCAGAGCCTGTGATACCGTTTGGAAAGTTAAAAAGTAGGCCTTTAAACTTTGGAACATCACGTTGTTCTTCCTCGTCATCGTCGTCGCTACTCTCACTGCTGGATTCTTTTTTCTTTGATTTCTTAACAGGACTGGTTTTCACTGGAACTTTTACACTCTCCACTTTCTCATTTTGTGCCTGTTTAGTTGTTTTCTTTTCATTGACTACCTCAAAGTCAAACTGGTTCTTTTCGGGATTTTCTTCTTCAGGAGCTCGTCGTCTTCTCTTCGAAAGATTTAATTTGTGGAGCACCTCACTAGCTTGCTTCTGATTCCGGGAGATTTCTGTCGGCGGTCCTGTGGATTTTGGCTGGAAACTTGCAACTGGTTGGACAGGCTCTTGTTTAGCTTCCTTTCTTTCTCTCAAAAGCTTCTGCATAAAACTCTCCTTCGCTATTTGAACCTTGATTAAGCTTCCTTTCCATTTAGTGTTGTTCATTATCTCAATATCTGCAATGATAAACCCAAAGTTAGCCCGTGTAATAAAAATTAAACCTGATTTTAACCATAAAAGTTAGGAAATTTTCTAAAACCTTACACTTCCGTAAATACTGAGGAATATCACTGTTCCCTGGTCCTTCCGGTCTCTTCGTGTGCACGTCAACATATCCAAAGTAATTATCTTCATTTTTAACTTTAACTTCCACACTCCCCACCTCCGCCTCCTCTTTATGACCTGCCAGCAACTTGTCAAATTTATCTTTCAGTTCAGCCTCTGTCACAGACGGGGCCAGATTTCCGATAAACAATCGCGTCTTCATTTCCCCCTTCTTAATTAACTAAAAACACAATAAAAAGTTAATTTTTAAAGAATTGCAAGCTCTTTTTTATAATTCCACGTGCAAGTGTTTGTGTTGTTTTTGCATGTGGTTAAAAACATTTTTTGGTGTCCATTGCAAACACCCTTTTCTGGGGTGACTTGAGACAGTCTTCAGCTGGTAGCATAACTACAGCTGCTGCTTGCTGTCGATGTGTCTGTGCCTGGGTTCACTGAGTGACATAATTAAATTTGATAGAAAGCAGTAAGCAGAGATAGTTACGTAAACCTTTTTTTGTTTTTTGTGTGACAAGTGCCAGAAAGTCATGGAATAGTTTATGCATTCTTACATCTCTAGTATTAGGTTAAACAAAAAATTATATAGAATATTTATACGCGAGGAGTGACCAATTTGTTCTCTCATTTTTAATGTTTTAGTTAGTGACAGAGTTATAGCAAATTTGGTATTGGTCAGTTTTTATAGACAACTAACGCAAAGGCACAATAATTCTGTGCAAATTTTTATAATGATGTTGAAAAAGTCAGACTTGCGTGTGTTCAAAATAATTGTTATTGGTAAGACTTTCAATTTTAAGCATGAGAGCATGAAAGATGACAGATTACGCAAATAAATTGTACTTAAATCTGATTGATAATATTGTTTCTGATTGTATTACAGGAGATTCTGGTGTTGGCAAGACGTGTCTTACGTTTCGCTACTGTTCAGGCAAATTTCCTGCCAAAACGGAAGTCACAATAGGAGTAGACTTCAGAGAAAAATGTGTCGAAATTG
>JAAXOA010002154.1:0-13875 GCA_036561885.1 Salina celebensis | reverse complement strand
ATACGACTTATGACTTGGGTCTCCTAATAGCCAACGATCTCCAAAACGGCATCCGTTCCGAAAAAGGTTCTTGAACGAGTTGAGGTTTATTTCCAAGCACCATATATTTGAGTTCAAGCGATGACGACGACTGCTCTCGAGGAGTGCTTGTAATGGGTGGCCATTTTGCCCCATCAAATTCAAGTGGTTCCCTGTTGATACATGACACAACCTCAGAATGCAGTTCCAAGCAATATTTTACTACTATTACTAACTATTTTACATAACGTGATTCACTTACTTATTCACAGCATAGTCGACGAAGATTTTAACAAACTTTTTAGAAAAAGTGGAATCCAGACTAGAAAACATTGCGCTGAGACCTTTTAAGTTCCATAGCTGGAACAAATCGTCCGCATGCGTTGCTCCTGTATACATGTCATACAATCTCTTAAACAACTCAAACAATTACATGTACTGACAGCATTCAGTATTATTGAGCTTCAGAGTGTCTATTACCGTAATCATGAGGACCAGACATTCGAAGTACATTTTCTTTGGCCCAGTCTAACCACTACAGCCCAGGCTAATTTAGCCTCCGCGAAGAGCCAATCATCTTGCCTCACAGCACGGAAAAAGCTGTATATACTTGGGAATATTACTGAATCATAATCATAAAAGTATAGATGCGTTGGTATTCCTAATTCTAAATGACGGGTCGCTGTACGACTGGTCGGATCGTAGAAAAAAGCGTCGGAAATCATTTTAGTAAAATTCTGTTTAAACTCCCAAACATCGTCTGTAAAAGCTTTATCTTGAAAATAAAAGCTTCTCAGAGCATCGCCATCCTTGTCGTGCTGACCATTTGGATTTTCATACGCTAATAACTTTGGAACGAAATCTTTCCAGTTTGAATCAATCTCTGGGATCGCTTCAGGCACAGCGTCAAGACGTGCAGTGCGCAAAGCGCCTTCTCCAGAGGTTACTCCTAGCATTGTTGGCACTTTATTCATTAACTTTCCCTCTTTTAGTAGTGACCTAGGATCTTCTGTTAAAAACGGATGGGTTGATGACGATGATTCTACTGAGGGTAAAAAGACGAGAAAATCGTTAACAGGATTCATTAGATGCGACTGGAGCATCACAAGTGTAGAAGGGTCCATTGATTTGAGACATTCCACAAGATCCATCGAGTTATTTAATGGACAGTTAAGCATTTCTATATATTTTGGACAAACATCATTAGGATTTCCCATGAAAGACCAGGGACACAAAACGTTCCCAGATTGTAAAATAGCACGGTGAAAGAGCCCTTTAGATGCAGGTGAAAGCATGTGGTAATGAGTAGAAGCCGCTCCTAATTCACAGAATTAAGATTAATTAAGAGTTCAGAACAACAGTTGAAAACATTCCGGAACATTAGTGTGTAGATAATAACCTGCACTTTCACCAAACAATGTCACTTGACCCGGATCACCTCCAAAATTGATTATATTGTTTTTAACCCACTGAAGAACCATCCATTGATCTTTTAAGCTACAGAGTAAAATCAGTTTCAACAACTTTTCAAGTGTCCTTAATTTGAAACATGCTTACCCCATATTTCCGTGAATTCCAAGCTCTTCAACGTTCATGAATCCAAGTGGTCCTAGTCTGAGTATAAAGTTTAATGCTTTGATCAATATTTATATCCTGTTTGTTTGGCAGATGCATAAAACTGTCACGGACGTTACCTATAATTTAGAGTCACAAGAACAACTTCTTCGTGATCCATGATAAAATCAGGCTGAAAGATGTGAGAACTTCCGGAGAGAAAACCACCACCGTGTATGTACACCATCACAGGTCGCGATCCATCCACTCCAGGAGTGAATACATTCAGATACAGACAACTGGGGATCAATATGTAACTCAGTGAATTAATCAATTGAACATCGTTTAACAAAACCTATTTAGTCATGACATACTCTTCTTGTCCATAAAGCCGTCCATAAACCAATGCGTCAAATTGTAGACAGTACGGTGGGTAAGTATTTGCCTGCAAAGTCACATTCCACGGTTTACGCAACGGTTGTGGAGGCTCAAATCTCAAATTGCCCACTGGTGGTTGTGCGTAAGGTATTCCCAAGAATCCCAGGTATTTGTGGCCATCTCTAGAGTAATCATACAGCCCTTGAACTGGGCCCTTGTCAGTGAGCACAATTGGTGAAGGATTTTTCATGAATCCAGCTGTCGTTAACAGAAAACTGACCGCTGCAACGATTCCAGCTAGGATCGCAGCCTTCGCCATGAAAATTTCTAGCATTCTGAATGAATGTTTTGACGGTTCCACTTTTCGTCTTTTTTTCTTTGAGACGATGTTGCGTCCGCGTAAGACATCAGTATTATGCTCGTTTATTGACATATTTGTTGTTTTGNCATTCTGAATGAATGTTTTGACGGTTCCACTTTTCGTCTTTTTTTCTTTGAGACGATGTTGCGTCCGCGTAAGACATCAGTATTATGCTCGTTTATTGACATATTTGTTGTTTTGACTTTATTATCAATCAGTAAATAAAACAGATCATGAATCTTGCGTAAATCCTCCTATATGTAACTCTTTCTTAACCTTGACTTGAACTTAACTCCAGCTTCTTATCATTTATCAATGATGTTTCGTCAAATAGTTCGTCTTATAAACACCAACTCCGTTTGATATCATCGGAAACACAACTCTGACCGTACCTGCGACAGTTCACCCTTTAACCTTCAACCTTGTTGAACAACATTCAACTATTCCTCATTGATTAAACTATGAAGTTTAAAAACCAAAAACTTCCTATTATAGACACGTTTTTGGATTCACAAAATGTATGTTATCCATTTTTGCTTATTGCTAATGTGGCTTATTGCCGGGACTTGCAGTAATGCGCCAATGAGCTGGACAGATGCTTAACTATTAACGTGAGTGCGCTTATAAATGAAAAAACTTTTGCATATACTGATAGAGATAATTTCGCAAGGGCAAAGTCAATATCTTTTTGTGCAAAAGCATTTTTTAATGTTCTATTGAAACTGTTTCATGAAACTGTAATAGTATGTCATATCATATTCATGTAATGATTTTAACGTTTAGCATGGCATTCGTACATTGCGTGACCAGTTTTCCCCATGATTTGCGCGTATGGCGATGGCAAAGTGAAAAACTTCATTAATTGTGTCAATAATATTTTTCTTCCTGTTTTGGCTAGTATTTGTGATCTTGAACTTGACGCAAAACTTAAACCTTTGGATGTTGGACCACTAGCTTTTGCTGAACATACGGACACTCCAAGGACTCCAGGAATCTTGACAGTTACAAATTTATCGTAGTCATACGGTAATTAAATCATATTATGAAAACTCCCACGACCCCGGTCAACTGTATCGCGTTCGTTCTGTATTACAAAGGAAGTCTGACCACTTAATTATAAGTTTTTCTCGAAATAAAAAAAGAAGCATGTGTGTAGTGAATATTCAAAGACACGACATGACGATTTGCGATGAAATGAAATATTGAAAGTAAATGGGGAAAATCTTTTTAGTACTCATTAACGAGTAAAATACGTATTTTAATTTATTTGCATTTCATTTTCCCAATAAGATACAACATGACGATTTGCGATGAAATGAAATATTGAAAGTAAATGGGGAAAATCTTTTTAGTACTCATTAACGAGTAAAATACGTATTTTAATTTATTTGCATTTCATTTTCCCAAGCCACTTTAAAGCACTTTAACAAGTAAGATTTTTTCAGACTAATGCGGAATGCTATCTTGTGCAAACGGCTCTTTTACATTTGTCTAGCAATGTTCAAAAACTAAAATGAATAATTTTATATCACAGGAAAACGGTTCATCTAACTGGTATCCATCATAATTGTTGTGTTCTTTCCCGAGTTGCTCGATGTATTTTGGCTACTTTTCCCTATGTCTAGGTCTGTTAATCTCTCGTAAATCTCTCGAATTACGTCCTTATGACCAACCATATAGCACCACGTTTCCCACATCATGTTTATCAGCACATCGTCATCTTTCTCGTCTAACCCGATATCCTCGCTAATCTCAGGGCTGAATCGGAAGAATGGCACACCTATTGATGCACACCATGCACGAGATCGCTCCACAACTTGTCCCTCAGCTTGTGTTGCTTGCTCTACCAACAACGAGATGAGTTTTGTTAACCTTGGAACATTTCTCACAGCGTCGAACACTCCAGATGGCCAGGCGACATCGAGATCTTTGGCAGATCCTTCTTGACGTGGGGGATTACCGGTACCCAATGATAATACAAGAGCAGGGAGCTTCCAACCGTTGTCATTACTTCGGCCTGACTGCTGGCTAGCCATCATAACCGCTTTAAACTGGACAAGCTCAGAAAGTGCATCCAGAGTCGGATTATTTGACATCAGGCCTCCGTCAATGAACTTCTCATGAGTTAATGAAAAATACGAGGGTGCAGCTCCAGTAACTTTAGCTGCCTCCCAAATAAATGTATCTTCAGGAAGCTGTTGGGCTTCTTCAGGCTGATTTAGTAGCGATGAAGGGCTGCGATAATTTCGGAAAATGTAAAGATCTGGTGGAATCCTGTTTGCCAAGCAGGTCATGATCATGGTTTTAGGTTTTTGAATACTGTTCATTCTTCGTTCCTCTCCAAACTCCTTCTTGAGGAAGTCTTCCATAATTTGTGCATTGTAGGGCTTTCCCCCTACGAAGACCTATTTTGATGGAGAAAAAAATGGTTAGAATGAGGTAATCCGTAAGAGAAAAAAAACAAATGTTTTTCTTACCTTATCCTTGAGTTTAATGTATAAGGACTGCGTTGCTAGCGTTGATTTTCCTGAAGCTAGAGCCAAAGCAAGGATCCCTCCTGTAGACGTTCCTGCCACCCAATCAAAGTAAGATATAATTGGTTGCCCCTTTCCGGAAATATGGTTGAACTGTTTCTCCATGAAATATAATATTTGGGTCAGTACAAGCCCTCTGATTCCTCCTCCATCTAACGATAACAATCTCCCTCCAACTACCGGTCCTTCTGTATTTCCTTGTCGTAACAGAGGCGTGTGTACTCCACTTTCTAAACTTTCCCTAACAATGCTCAATCCTCTCATGGCATCTTCTATCATGTTGGTGGGACCTCCAGCACAAGTAGTCCCATCTTTTGACAACCGCCACTCCGCTGGCTTCTTCCCATTATTTACTCCCCCAGATTTACATCCATCGGTGCAACCGCTCACTCCAGGTCCACATCTTTTGGCACCGGCTGCGCTGAGTACAAACAATGCTTCATGTCTGGTAGTTGCTTGTCCTTTATAAACCGAAGCGACGATATGTCTTGCGGTAAATCCGTTTCCGTCCTTCATCTCAATGTCCGCTCCAAATACAATTAAGGCTTTCATACAGTCTGCGGCACACTTCGTGGCGGCCATATGAAGTGGTGTAGCATCGTTGAACCCGTCGAATGACGCTTTAAAATCAGCATACGCGTTGTTGGACAGGAGCTCTAGGGTCGACTTCAAGTGATTCGCTATCACGGCCTTGTGCAGTGGTGTCAGTCCGTCATTGTCTGTTATGTTGGGATCACATCCTGTTGTTAACAAATGGGACAGAAGCGTCGGTTCGGCAGTAGCATAATGCAAAGGCGTATTTCCAGTCGCGACGTCTTTCAGGTCTAAAAATGATGATGGGGAAATTGATGAGCACTGGTCGAAAGACGAGGTGATTTCCTAAAAATCATAATTGTTGAAAAAACTACTTAATAATTGATGTTTTACGGAGTCATTTGCTTTTTTCATTCTCTTTGCGACATTGTGAAAAGCGTTAGAACTCTCTTGAAACACTGCAACTTCCATTAAAGCCACAGTACGCTAACGGAGTTGACAAATTAATTCACAAATCACAAAAAGCAGAGAGCGAGAAAATAAATATGAAAGTGATTGAATGAATCATACCTTAACGGCTTCCTCATTATCATGTATACACGCCAAATGTAGAGGAGAATGTCCTTGGTTGTTTACTTTCATTAGCAATTCAAGGAATAATCTTTTCGTGTTTTCTCTTGCTGGTCCGGTTTGCTGCAGTAATTTATCTTTAAGTATTTTAATAACATCAGCCCCTACTGATTTCGCACTACAGGAAGCCGCCAAATGGACAATGCTGTTGCCTTTTATATCGGTTAAGTCGTAAACTCTGTTGAGCATTTGGGAATTGTCTGCAATGGCATTTACTACATCAAGCTGTCCATGATTGATGGCAACGTGCAAAGGAGTGTACAGATACTCATCTTCTTGATCAGCTAATTTTTCTTGTAAAACGGGCGATTTCAACTGGTCCACCATTCCAAGGGCTGCTGCTACATGGGCAGCCCTAAATGACGTATTCGTCTTTGCGAGTTTAACTATTTTATCCAGCGTTGACTTATCCATTCCTTTGTCTGTTGCTTTGACTAGATCCGGGAAGATTTCTTTGTATATTATAAAGACACTTGCCGCTTCTTCGTCAGATTCGGTCCGAAACAGGCTGTACATCCGTTCTGACGAGCCCGAGGAATTTGTCGAGTGTAGAATGATGTTATACAGGGGGTATGGAGTAGAAGACAACGGTGTTCCAGTATCCTTCCGAGGTCCGTGTAAGATCAGATGACCAGTTCGGGCTTTAATTGGGTAGATGACAGCAATCTGAGCGAATTAAATAAACATACTCAATGAGAAAAAATACGAATTATCGAACTAAGTCAACCGTCGAGTTTTGCAGATACCTCATCATTTGCTTTCCTCCCAGAGTATTCCAAGACTTGGTAGGAACTCCCATCCGGAGAATCTCTTCCACTCCCACCGCCAAAATCAAAGAAGGACCTACTCGGCGGAACGCCGGATGTCGACGAATTTCCGCTGGCTAGTGCTATTCAAGGCATTTTCAAAAGCTGTTTTTGCAACAGGAAGCAAAAACTTTCTGAAAAATCCTCCCCCGCCGCCGTTTCCAGCCCCGCTTCCTCCCCCACTTGGAGATGGTGGTGACTCTGACATTGAGGTTTCTTTCCAAGTTTTCCAACAAACAATTCAATACAAACAAACTCTAAAAGTTGACAGTAAGCTCTAAACGCAAACGCTGATTTTTTCTCTTCTAATTTTATACTTCCAAAAGTATGGATTTGCTGCACGAGAATTTAGAAACTCGTAAAAATCACTCCTTTTCAAATATCTTAGAGCTCCTTTTGATCGATTTTTATTTTGTGAAACCTTGGAAACTGTAAAATTCAACAATGGTGATGCCACGGTGTCTCCACATGACTCACTCCTATATTTTCCCCATGTAATAGGCATCTTTGTCGAGATGATCATGATGATCATAATTTCCAGCGAAGCGTATCGTTCTCTGCAGCGCATATAAAAACACTCGAACAGCTGTAGCTCTTGTCAAACGAGTTCTATGCATTTTTGAAGCATGAGCTTTACTCATTGTTGGATAAAAAGAAGAAAAAAATGCGAAAAAAATCTTTTTAGCTTGGATGCTGTACTCATCTACGGATGCACCGTGTGAACCAGTTCATTGTTACAAAAACATGCATGCATCAGTCAACGAATTCCTTTTTTGGGTCCACCTCCTACCCTTTTACACTAGTTATCTTTTTGGAAGTCTTAATTGATTAATAGGGAAGTAATCATGCTCGTAATTTGATTACATAATAGTTTTGTTATGCGTAACTGTTCTGGTTTGGTATGGTCTAATGAATCATAAAACAATGCTAATAAGTTGTAATCAAGAGGGAGCACTTAAGTCGGTGTCTGATTAGGCTTGTAGTGAAGCCAATGATGAATGATTTGCTAATAACACAGTTGAATTGGTAGCCAAAAATGTTGAGTGTATTGTTATTGTTATTCCTTCAATAATCTTACGCATCAGAGGGAAATTCATCAGTTACATTAAGTTGACTTCAAGAATACTTCGTTCTTTGGACTGAAGGCATTGATCTTTCATCGGTAAGTTTCATCCAAAAGCCAAGCTTTCAAAATTCATCATTAATAGCTGTAAAAGTATGAAAATGTTTTGTTAAAATAACTATTTGTGTAACGGAAAATTATGTTAATTATATAGCGAATTAGCAGATATTGACCAAATCTGTTAATTTCCATTTCCTCGTTTTACTGACAGCAAGCGATAAAATCACATATCAGCCGAAAACAAGTGTTTTCTCTTAAGCAAAGTACAGTTTTGGCTTTTAACATTTTGGCCAGTCAAATTGGGTATGCGTTTTAATGAAGCGTGAAAATAGTTTTGTTGCAAAAACACTGTTCTGTGGCATTAAAAACAATACACCATTATGTAAGTTTTACAATGGTCACAGTATCGAACAGGGAGATACAGATATCATTTTAAAGAATGTGTCATCATCATTTTCATTTGCCACGCAATGATGTGTGATGTCACTTTTGACCTTTTTATCACCCTCTTCGCATTTTTATGGCTCCATTTTTAGTATTTTACTCATTTATGCTTGTTACAACTCAATTATCAATGAATGATCAATGATCACACATTGCCTTGTCTTTACTCTTGGGACTATCGTGCATGAGTCACAGTAAAAACGGAATAGACATGAATGAAAGCTTTTTTCCAATTATCCTGGAATGCGACATCTCCATTTCCATCAATATCAGATCAGACCTTGTCTAGTACATGATAGACAGATGTATAAAAAACAAAGTCCATTTGCAGACCCCATTGCAGTAGAATTTTAATTGCGTGTCTGGTGTTTTTATGAAATCCTAAAACATTTTTTGTCCAGCCATTTTTAGGCGTATTTTTTGTAGGTTTCATGAAACCCATTCGCTTTTATCCAACCAAACATGCAACCCCAGTTCCGTTTTTCCATAACCACACCACCAAACCAA
This sequence comes from Salina celebensis, assembly GCA_036561885.1. Taxonomy (NCBI): domain Eukaryota; kingdom Metazoa; phylum Arthropoda; class Collembola; order Entomobryomorpha; family Paronellidae; genus Salina; species Salina celebensis. The sequence goes on along the minus strand of JAAXOA010002154.1, from coordinate 4,986 downwards.
CCAACCCAATATCCAGCTTTCAAAGCAAACGTGGTATAATGAGACCTTGAAGTTCGTTAACATCTTGTCTTTAATAAACCATTAAACCTTTGTTAATATAAATGGAACAGCTAATTCCGCTTGAAAACAATTCTGCAGTAATCCTTTCTACCAAATAACAAAGAGCGACAGCTCTTATGACTATAGCTTTCCTTTGAAACAAAATCCATTTTCTTAATTGACTTGTAAGCTGTTAACAACAGCACTGCCGCCGGTGAAACAACAGTTTTTTACTCTCTCTCCTTTCCACCTTTCCATCATGTTCCAAAAACATGGAACAATTTCCTCCTTCCTCTCCGTATGTTCGTTTTTTATACAACGTCAATACCAGCAAGCATTTGTGTATACCTACATGTCTCTTTTCCAATGATGAGGATATGTTTGCACACACTTTGTATGCGGTTGCATGACCAGCATCAAATTTCATACAATATGCCAATATTTTATTTCTCAAAGTATGTTCGTATTTTTTTTTTTTTTTTTTTCATTGCAACGAATATTATGAGGTTTCCTCGTTTCTTCTTCAATAGGCATTGTCCTTTCATACAAGAGAGGTTTTAACTCACATTACGGATGCCATACAGGAATGGAATATATTTTTTATTGTGTTCATGTGGAATAGGGAATTTGATGGGAAATACTTATAAAACAGTTCCCTTCCAACAAAACCCATTTATTCCGTATTTTCTTGAGTGAACAGCTTTTTTGCTTGTAAAACTATTCCAACTTTGTACATGTTTTTGTACCGTGCACACTAGCAAGGAGCGTGAAATCTAATACTCTCGTGATGATGACTAGTCGATGAGTTTTTATCATAATAAAAACCTATATGGCATTATTATTTTGGTAAACAAGCCTGTTGGAATAGAAAAAAAAACGTAAGGCTCAAGGAAGCATGAAGAATTTATCAGCAAAATATGATCACAAGGATCATTCTCACACATACAGTCGCATAAAAAAACTAAGCTAAACACACTGTCCCTCTACAGTTTTTTAGAGGTTTAGTTGTGTGAGGGTTGTTGTGCTCTTCACGTAAACATGCTCATCTAGGGGAAAAACTGTAGTAATATTTTATGTGATACTGATAAGCATGTTATAATACTGGGTGTGCAGAGTTTTGCGGTGACAACTCTTAACCAAAATAGAACTAACTGTGTAACACCGTTATCAGTGTAGAATTAGTTTTGTGCATGGCAGTTGATGATGTGTTTGTGCAACAAGAAAAAATACACAAAATTATTCTGCAGGAAAAGTAAAAATGACAAATGCAGAGTTTCATAGAAAACCAAATGTTTAATATTCTGGACCTAAAATCTCTGCGGAGAATTTTCCCAGCGAGGCTGTTCATGCGTGCGTGATCATTTTTTGAAGGAAAGTAGGATTATCGCCTGGACGGCAGGAAACCGCACTTAATTAAAATTCCACTGCAGCAGATCTCTTATAAGAGAGAAAGAAATTCAAGAAAAGGTAAAAAACTTTGGATTGTGTAACAACTCAAAAATTGTTGCAAATGAACTGGACTGCCTTCGGCTATAACCTAGAGAAGGACAGGTTTTTAAGTAGGTAAAAAAGGATAGACAACTTGTCCAGAAGAGACTGCATACCTACAACCTATATCGCTTATAGCTGGAATTTCTTTTGAGAAAAAAAAGATGAACCTGAATGGGAAAACTTGATCCAGACAAAAATTCCAATGTTCCAGGATTGTGGATAGCAGAAACTGGTACTATTGTCAGCCGGATTTATATAGGCAGCAGAAAAAACACGGTGTATTAATATTACGAATGTTCTTGGATTGGAAGCGTGATGCGTGTGACATAATCTTTCTGGAACTTTGGCCCAATCAAGTGATCTTTGCGCGTGAGCTGTAATCTACACCTATTTTTCTTCACCTAACAAATCACTACTCACAACCTTTGCTGGACAAACTGCTCCAAAGCTCGCAGTGTATGAGCGGCGTCTTCTCAACAACATTGATAAGAAGTTAACTATTGTAAGACAACAGAACAAAGTAGTGAAGCTTCAATGCAAGTTGTGGAAAAGGAGTGTGGCCCACCCTGGCCTATTTGAAGATGCTAACACGAAGGTGTGACACAGTGCCGTGTCGCATCCACTCCCAGTCATTATATTTAGTTCGCTTATCGCTTGTCCAGCGGTAGAGAAAAGAAATATTAAATCCTGCGAAATTCCAAAAGAAAACTTTTAGAAACTTTTGTTTGCTTGTGTAGTGAATTGATTTGCTTCAAAATGTGTTCGAAAATAGCAACCAAAGGAGAAGCCGTGGAGAAATCCAGCCGGCTATTGAGTTCATTAAATCTTTTAGTCCCCCCTGGCTTCAAAGGATTTGAAAATATCGGAGGTCCCAAAAAGAATAAAGTTTCTCCGTGGTTTTGTTTAATAGTTGTAGTGGTAGCAGTTAGTATAACTAATGTGAAAGCAGAGCCTAGCACCGATGTAGAATTGGACGAGAAAGCTAAAGCTAATCATCGACTGGATTCACTCAATATTCTAGTCTACACTATTTTGCTAAGTTTAACCGTACTAACCATTTGGTCATTTAAACATAGAAGAATTCGATACCTTCATGAGACTGGATTGGCTGTCATTTATGGTAAGATGAATAAATTACAACATCAACAATCTCTTATGCATACGTATTACGTATAGATTTATGTCGAAAATGCTTCATTCTTATTTTTACTTTTACCTAGGTTTGATTGTTGGGGCCATTATTACGTATGCTTCAAAATCGACAAGCTACTACCACATAAACGTCGTACCCCAAAATGCCTCGGAGGCAGTAAACGCGTCTGTTCCACCGGACGCCTTATGGCTGCGACTGAATCGTACCTACTCATACGTTTTCAAAGGTACCTTTTCTAAATTCAATTCCTCCCTATTTTGTGTCTTGAGCTTCATGTCATAACCAAACTGTTGTAATCTTAAAGGTGAGGTGAAGGCAGAGCAGTCTAAACTGATCGAGCAGAAGGCGACGTTTGATCCGGAAATATTCTTTAACATCTTGTTGCCGCCGATTATCTTTAATGCTGGCTACAGTCTAAAGAGAAAATACTTTTTCCGGAATCTGGGAGCCATCTTTACATATGCATTCATTGGAACTACACTCTCAGCGGTCGTAATTGGGGCGATTCTCTATGGATTTGTCCAAATAGTTCCTACAGTTGCCCAGTTTACATTTGTGGATACTCTATTCTTTGGTGCTTTTATATCAGCGACTGATCCTGTGACCGTTAGTAAAATATTCCTTATTACTTAAATTGTATTATAAAGTCGTTTGAACAGGATTAAGGTTTTTTCTCTTATATATTCAGGTGTTTGGCTGTATTCAATGATCTTCATGTTGATGTCAACCTGTATGCCCTTGTGTTTGGAGAGAGCGTGTTGAATGACGCTGTCGCTATTGTTTTAGCCAGCGCTATTCAGAATTTTGGCGAAGAGAAAACAACCGGAAGTGGCAATCAAGTGTATGCCTTCTATGAGTCGCTCGGAGTGTTTGCATGGACATTCTCGTCATCGTTTATAATCGGAGGGTTGATGGGATGCTGCACTGCGTTGTTAACAAAATTCACTCATGTTCGAGATTTCCCCTTATTGGAAACTGCACTTTTTGTTCTCATGTCATACAGCACCTTTTTGATCGCTGAAGCTGCCGACTTGACTGGCATCGTGGCAGTTACTTTTCTGTGGAATTTGTCAGGCACATTACACCTACAATAACTTATCACGAGATTCACGTCTGCGTACAAAGCAATTGTTCGAGCTTTTGAACTTTCTCGCGGAAAATTTCATCTTCTGTTACATTGGAGTGTCTATGTTCACCTTTCCAAAACACAAGTTTGAGCCCTTCTTTGTTTTAGCTGCTTTCGTAAGTCTCTAAATACTTATTTCCGGTTTTAAAAACCTGGTATTTATTCTTATGTATTTTTTTCTATTCCAGGTCGCCATTATTGTTGGCAGAGCGGCTAACATCTACCCACTTTCGTTTCTTCTCAATTTGGGACGGAAACACAAGATCTCATGGGGATTTCAGCATGTCCTCTTTTTCTCTGGATTGCGTGGTGCTATTGCGTTTGCATTGGCGATAAGAAATACCCTGTCTATTGAGCGACAAACACTTCTGACGACAACCAGTGTGATAGTCATTGTTACAGTGATAGTTTGCGGAGGTAGTACAGGTCAACTTTTGAATTGGTTTAACATCCCGTAAGTGTCTAATTACAGAACATGTTTTAAGGAGTTTTATACTTATTTAGGGGGCCTACTAATGTTATACTTTCTGGTTTGTATAGCGTTGGAGTTGACGATGAAGCAGAGTGCATGCAACTGCACATGAGAAGTGTAAGTGATCCATTTGATGATATCAATAAGTCTGTTATAGAAACTAGTCGTTCCACTGCTGGCGAACCACCTGGTACAGCAGTAGCAACAGCAGTTATACCTACAAACGATTATAACAATGGCTGGACAAGTTTGTCAAATCAAAGTAGGAATCATCGCAATAGTATGAATGTGGGTGGTGGTGACGCAAATAACGGTAATGAGCAGGAGAGTAATGTCAATAGTAGAGTGGACCAAGATTCTCAAAGTAATGGCCACACTCGCTCCAGAGTGTCTCAGGATTCTGATTGTGGTCTCATAACGGTATTTTTCTTTCAAATTAGTTTTGGGACGCTATTTTGTTTATTCGGGACAAACAATATTTCACAAAGGCAATCATTTTATATGCACTGCTGTGCAAATTTGTCTTGTATAAAGCTGCTGTAGTCACATTTTTTGCTGATGCTGCTGGTGTCGCTAATTATTTGCTCGTTTCGTTACCAAGAAAGAACCGTCAATCCAATGTCGCTCATGACATGAACTTATGTAATTTGTATTTCTGGATAGTCATTAGAGTTTGATTGACTAATACAAAACAATTACTACTCG
>JAAXOA010002153.1:0-13876 GCA_036561885.1 Salina celebensis | reverse complement strand
GGAGAAAACATATGCTCTTGGAATGTGAACTAAACAATGTTGAAACTGTGCCAAAAATGTTTTCAAGACTGCAAATTTTTTGATACAATAGATTTGTTCTGGGGTAGTGACTTCCTAGTTTCCACAATTTACTGGCCAATTTTCTACCACTTCATTTCTTTGAATTAGTAAAGAGGATTGGCCTTCAATCCGGATCATTAAGAAAAATGTTTCGACATTTTCCTATTAATCTGCATGATTGGGCTTATATAAACTTTGCATTGGCAAAATTCCTTACTGCTCGATTGGCGGATATGCAAATTGCAAACCAGAAATTATTTTTAAAATTGCGAACGCATAAACAGCAAGAAACAGCTTCTCTCATGCTCTGAGGGCCACTTGTGGACAATAATACTGCTTATAGTTACGTTTTCATAGAAATATATCTACTCTATATCATCATGAGGTTACGTTCTGTTCTACACTTCATTCAAGCATGGCAGACTAGCGGTCTAACGGTAAGCCCATCAATTGATAATGGTTGCTGACAATGCATTACAGGCTCAAAATCGCATAAAAACTTTGCACAAGTATAAAACGCTTAGTCATCCTACAGTCAAGCCATAATACTTCTAGTAACTGCTACTAGTCGAATTCAGGTCACCGTGTCGTTCTTTTATGTTTTATAATAAATGCCTAACAGCTTGCTAGCGTACTTCATGATGAGTAGTTTGTAGTCTACACAGACAGATGAAACGAAACAGAGAAACTTGGCCCGGTTGTCAATTTTTAAAGAAAAAAACACTATATTTGTGCATTTGAGGATGTTTGGCAAGCTCAGAAATGAGTCTGTCTTATCTTAAGGATCTGCTTCGATAGTTCAACAGCGTCTCCTTTCATACAAAACTATGACAGCATTGTCATTTTATAGGTAAACCCTACCTAACTGTAAAATACAGCTGCTGTGTGTTACAAATGTTACCCACATCGGATATGTGCAACTGCAAATGATATGCACGCACGCATACGCAAAATACTTGATACCAACAACAGTGGCAATGCAAGCAATCGTCTTGGTCATTATCCGCGAAATAAGACGATTGTTGCATCTATCAGAATTGTACTATTGCGGCTTTGGCTTGATTGTTAAGAATGGCGATACTAATTGAACACTTACGCTTAAATGCTTCACGTAATCATCACTTTTCAAAGCATACATTCACATTCAATGATTTATGTTCAAAAAAGATCTAACTTCGTTTTGTACTTTTTTTCTTGAAATCTGTTAATTTTCTGGTATAACATGTAAGAAATGAACTCTGATGTCTACAAACCCGAACGAATTTTAAAGTTAAATTTTAAATTGCAAAAGCGACGAGTTTCAGACAGAGATATTGCATTTGCATCATGGACTACTGATTTCGCTAAACACGATATTGGCTATTTAATTTGCGTTATGTGTTATGCGAAAGAATTCCGAGAATACGATATCAAATACCAAATGCAATTTTCTGGCTAATGAGACCAGTGAAACAGAATGTCTTTGGTAGTTACGGGCTGTGGGTTGGAGGTTGGATTTCAACTGGATAGTCTCTCAAATGACATTGACTTCAAGCTGTATAAATAAATAACTTAATCCTTTTTATCTTCCTATCATCATCACTATCATAGCCCAAAGGAGAAGTTGTGTGACTTTTGCACAAGAGCCTTAAAAGAGAATCATGTGGATCTGGTTGTGGCAGCTGCAGTCATGTTTTGTTCTATTTCTTATAAAAACCTTGCCAGAATAATCCATTCGGTTCCTTGTAGACTTCAAAAACAATCATTTTCTTCAACAACGTATTAGTTCAGACTAGAAAAAGGACACAGTATTTTTGAAACTTTAAACTGTCTGCCGTTTGTTTACGGCTAAGAAGAGTTCACTGTTTTTGTTATGTACCAAGCCTAAAATGATTTTTGTTGAAAGTGTTGCTTTGCGATTAGTTCTGCTATGATGGCTCATCTCTTCATGTTCTGCTTACAAGTTCATCAACTACATCGATTTTTGTTGCAAAAAGCGAAAGTTTGATAACATATTCTATTTCATAATATGTGATTTCAGCTTCAGCCTAAACAAAGTTTTGTTTGGCAAAAAGTATTTTTGTGCAAACCAAACTTCAGCAAAATTACAAACTTGAGGAGATGCAACAAAAAGATGATGGTTTATTTGGGAGAATAAATGTGAAATCTTCGATCTAAAAGAATACCAACTGAAGAATGAACTCTTCTTGTTACTTACACAATTCTCATTTTCAAAACTTAGCCCTTGTGTTACGTAACAGTATCTAACTATTAAAAACAAAAACATTAATCCCTCGTTTAGCATCATCCAATGCGTGGTAAATGTAGTCCGTTGGAAAAAGTAAAAACATCTCGTTTTCCATACTAAAAAATCAATGCAAAATACAACCAACAACGGGAAATGACAAAAGCTTACAAGCTCTATATTCCAACAAATTAGAAACTGGAACCAAATCGTTCTAGTATGCTTGGATTTGCACAAAGTAATTACACCAAAACAACCTATTGGAGCCTGCCTTTGCAATGGAAATTACAAATGCATCTTGTCCCACCGAAAATAGCCTGAAAACGACTGTTTCCCTTGGATTTCACTGTTACTACCGCTACCGCTGCATAAAAGGTATTACAGAGCTTATTACAGTCACGTCATCCTGTTGTTGGTGAAAAGCGTAATAATAATTTGAATGAATTACCCAGTCATTATTATTGTCATTTGCGGTCATCGACTCTTTCCATTAACTTGTTTCAACACCATGAGTTTTCATTCTAAAACGTCATCCTGGCTCTCGGATTTGCAATGAAACTACCATAAAATTCGCATTTATCACGAATATAGTACAACACCTACAACGTGGAAATGAAATGAGAAACCGCATTCAAAAAACAACAACGTTTAGGGTGTGATACTCTTTCTGCGATAGTGAGGTTGGAATAACAGTACTCCTTCCAAAGCCAAGTCAAAGTGCCAATATTATAACTGGACCACATCCTCTCGCATGGCTCCTCTAAATTTCGCCATAATCACTTGAAAAACTATGTTACAACCCAAGCATTTTACGTCAAGTTTTATCAAAAATCCTATTAGCAACACATTTTAAAAGCTGTATTTCATAGTAGTATTATATTTTACGCTCTTGACTTGCAAATAGCTAGTAAGTGGCTATAATAACTGTCTACACTGCAGCAAAGGCGAAATTTCTATCGGATTTATATTTTAAATCACTTAAGTCCTATTATGAAGATTTCGTTTCGGTTGCGTAACTCCTCGTAACCTATTGTAAAAGAGGACAACGATGGCTTATCATATAACAAGTCACATAAAAGTCTGATTCTTCCATAATTTAATAAAGCTTGTCCATAAATTCTGCCTCCTCAGAAATCGGCCTTGATACAGCCTTAGTAAACTAACAACACCTCTTCTTCTTCTCGCCTAGGTAGCTGATGAGTGAAAACAGTTTTCATGTGTGATAAGCCAATTACAAGTCATCCAGCAAAAAAGAAAGCCTACAACTAGCGACATAATAATTTTATACTAAAAGGGCGATATTAATTCGAGAATTGGTTGAACAAAAGCGCAACTCAGATTGCTTCCTACATGTTGGTTTTAGTCTTGATTTGTTTTAATGAAGGCGAAGGTCAAACACATTCTTTGGCGATTTAACTATAAAGAGGCGTTAATCATTATTATGGGAAACCTTCATTCCCCTTTTCCCTATGCACTTTATACTAAAAATATTTGAGTCAGTTGACACTCTTCATTTGTAAAGCTTCTCTTACAATGTTTTCTAACTGTTAATCTCACGCTTTAATGAAGAAATTGCTACACAGTTAACCTTGTATGCATATTAGGTTAGTTACAGTGTTTATGAACGTCACAACTGTCAACATAGGGTTAATATATGGGTTAATAGGAAACTCATTGGTAATGGCATACATTCCATGATCTCACACGATTTGTTCACACACAACAACGAAAAGATAATACAACGGTATTAATTTGTTAGCACCTCATCAAACTTTAGTCCATTTCGGAACTTATGCATACGAAAAGGCTCGTGAACATAACCAACATATGAAAATTAGGCAGATACAGGTAACCTAATGCACAATATGTATTTTAAAGAATCAGATACTTAATTTTGTACGGTGGTATTAAATGCAAAATGACATTACACGTGGAGGAAAACTCTATAAAATCAGCACAAAATTGACAATTAATTAGTAAATGAAGGATCTCCAACTTACCTCCTTCAATACACGGAAAAAATACGAGTAGGAAACGCAAAAACAAAATCCGTTTGCGCATCATTCTACAGCGATAATCGAAGTGTGGTGGAACACAACTAATCAACTAATCACTCTTTCCATTTGCACACAACACGAGAAAATCAAAACTTTTGTGGCATTCACGGCACAAGTGGTGTAGTAGTAAAAATGGCAAGATTTTAAATATTATGGAACATAAAAACAAATCTCTGTCGCATATTAAATGACAAAAAATGTTATTCGTTGGCTAATTTTTCGATAAAGCCTTGTAATTATAGCCGAACATACATCCAATCCTTGCAATCACTTGATTTCACAACTGGTTTCCAAGCATTTTCCAGTTTTACCAATCCACTAGGACAGACAAAGTCAGGAGAGTCCTTGGGACCCGTTCCACAATTAGCTAAATATAATATTACACTTTAGTCACGCCATGTTTCTTCCTGCTAATCTTCCTTTTCCAACAAACAAAGTTCTAGTCTTACAACATAACCGGATTTCGTGCTTTTTTAAGTGTTCTTTCATGATCATTTTTGATAGCTCACATCATCACTGTAAATAAGTCGACGAAGAAAATAGAAACAAGTAAAAACAACTTGTTCAAAGTGACTCCTTGCACCAAACCAGATTGATGGTCACATTAATACCATGACTCATTTAGCTTTGTCTGTCCTACAATAATCAAGCCTTAAAAACAACCAAACACCAAATTTTCACTACATTAAAACACAAACACTCACAACCAAAACGGTTTTGAATCTCTAGAGCATTTCATGAGAAATGGAACATCTATCAAATTATCAAACAGATCAATTTAAAAAAATGCTACTTCCAACAAAATTCCATGCACTTCCTGAAGACGCTCCTCGAGCAGTATTACTAATTGTCTAAAAGCGTTTGTTTTAAGACACGCACATGTTAGTTATATAAACGACACACTCCAGCAACCGCTAGTGTATCTTTTGTTAGTTTAACAATAATTATAGTCTGTGCTTAAGGTGACGTACACGCAAAAGTGTAGCTCATTTTTTCTCAGTGCACTTTAACCATTCTTTGGTTAGATCAACACTGAGAGCAAAGAAGGAAAAGGAGAACCAGCTGAATATAAGCTAAAAGGATGGTTTCGCTAACATTTTAAGGCTTGCTGACTTCTTATGCATTGTGTATCCTATAGAATTGTTATATCGCTGTGCACACACAACCCAAACATTAGTCCTGATGATAAGGGACATTCCCAAGTACAGTTCAATGCGTACAGACAAACGATTTAGAGACAGAGTAAAAATTGTTTATGAGTCATTTTCCAAAATGATGAGCACAGTTAAAGTATTTTTTCTGTTGGTTATGCAGCCACTGTGCTGCGATTTTGTCGTATGTGGGACTATAAAAAAGAGCTGCAAGTGTGACTATTATACATGGTTGGAAGATGGGGTGGTTTGCTGGTAATGAACTCTTTGCGAGAAATAAAACATGGATAAATATTGGCAATGTAAGTAGAAAAACGTTACGTATTGCCAGGTTTAAAACTCATTTCATGTGTATTTTATTACATGGGTGAGCTTTGTAAGGGTCTGATACTACCCCTCTACACCTAAGGAGTAGGGTTGGCAAGTGATCATGCATACTTCATAATGCTTACTGTGAGTTTTACGCCTACTCTGGATATAGCAACATGACTTAATACAACTCCTTCAAACACCCGAAGTCTTAAATTTATCCTTAAATCTAAATTTTTTACATGCATTAATGCAACATTTATGTTATATCGGAAGTCGTATGTTGAATGCATTAAGTTTGACTTAAAACTTGAACTGCTTTACGGATAAAATCTCAAGTGTTTTTGCGGAAGATCGGTATATAGAGATTGGACTTCTGCAGCATACTCGTCTTCATGAACCACGAAACATTGCGTGTATTATGGTTCGACGAAAATAAAACTTTGTTTTGCAACAATTCTGAGGAATAAGCCTTGCCTATGTATATCAGCCCAAACATAACTTACATACGTAATAGGTCTGTTGTGGGGCTTCTTTTGCTGTGATTACATAGTATTGCAAGGATTATATGGATGACTGGTGTCGTTTTCTGGTATACACGCAGGGAATCGGGTTGCATGGTTACTCATACTAAGAAATCCTCGGTATGGTCTATCTGGCATTTTCTTTGTCCTTAGACGCTTTAATACGCTTACTATTTACTAGTGGCTTTTTAGCAACTCCGGATAAATTACCTAATCTCACTGTTGGCGGCATTTAATAACGCGTGACTAAGGTTTAGATTGCTCAGGTGATAAGAATTGTAACAATATGTACTGCACTAGTGGAAAATATGATCATCAAAAGCAAATTTGTTTCCAAATACAGCTTAAACAGAAACATGTCAAGCATTTTTTGCACGTGCTAATCAAGATAAGAGAATCTTGTCACTTTATCGTTTCATATGCGAGCTGGAACATACCGCAAGTGTCATGATTGCTATTAGTTTAGTCAACCAATTTCAGTCACTTAAATTGACAAACATTTTAAAATATCACTGGAAATGATGTACTTCCAATCAACCGTCAGTACTGTACTAATTGCAGCACTATTTTTTTACAATATTTTTGCTCAAACTACGAATTTTATAAATAAGGAGGAAAAATTGATTGATTTCGCGGAACGACAATGGTACACAGATAACATTCCATTTATTGAAATACCCGACAAAATTGTGGAACAAGTTTATTACTACCGTTGGTCTTCACACAAACGTCATTTACGCTATACCACTCCCGGTTCAGGATACATTGTAACTGAATTTGTTCATAAGATAGCGCATTCCCAAAAGTCCGATACTATAAACGCCGCAGCGGGTCATCACATTTATGAGTCTCGGTGGCTGAGGAATCCACGGTTTGTGGAGGATTATATCAATTTCTGGGCAAGAGAAGGAGCTGTGAATCAACAATACTCGGAGTGGATTGCGGATGCTTCTTATGCCACTTACTTGGTCCTTGGGAACACGGATTTCATTGTTTCTCAACTTGATGGACTCATTAAGAATTTCAATGGTTGGAGTGATCGATTCAATGAAGATCTTAATTTGTATGCTCTCTCACCCCATGATGATGCAATGGAACATTCCGCATCTTCTGAGCAAACGGATGACCCGTACCATGGGGGTCTTGGATACAGGCCTAGTTTCAATTCGGAAATGTATGCAAATGCCCTCGCAATCGCTAAAATTGCTAAATTAGCCAATAAAACAGACTTAGTTGAACAATTCGAGGCGAAGGCTTCAAAAATACGTTCTGGAATACTAGAACACTTGTGGGACAATGAGAGGAAATTCTTTTATCACGTTTACCATGACAACAATCCAAATCTAGACAAACTTGATACGCGGGAGGAAATTGGATTTTTCCCATGGAGATTCGGAGTTCCGGACGCCAATCCAAAATATGGTGAAGCATGGGCTCATTTGTTCGATCCGGAAGGATTCAGCTCTAGATACGGTCCAACAACTTGTGAACAAAGAAGTCAATGGTTTGATGGAAATCAAACACATCAGTGCTGTTGGTGGTATGAAGACGTGCATGCATGTATTTTTTAATGTTAGTTTGTATCTCTTTCCTGAATTCTGTTTGTATGCAGGAATGGCAATTCATGGCCATATTCCACAGGTTTGGTCATCAACTCTTTGGCTGCCCAGATCCGAAATTTTGGAAGCACGGAATTTGCTTCACGGGAATCTCTTCTGGAGGTTGTTCATAAATATGCAGAAACACAGTTCAAAAACGATAAGCCGTATGTCGCAGAATGCCACTCTCCACATCAGAAAATCTGGGTCGGAGATTTTTTGTAAGTAAACAGGTATTTGGTAGTAAGTTAGTAAGTATGGAAACAGGAAGCAAATGAGGTATTTATAAAGATGTTTTCGGTTTCAGCAACAACTCCGAGCATTACGCTCACTCGACTTTTGTGGATAACGTGTTAGCTGACGTAATCGGTATTGAGCCACAATCTCATTATAGTTTCGTTATAAATCCATTAATCCCATCAAGTTGGAGCTACTTCATTGTAGAAAACTTACATTACCATGGAAACAATATAAGCTACTACAATACCGCTGCAGGGAAGGGTTTGCACGTATATGTTAACGGGATTCTGCGAAGGTCGTCACCATTTTTGACAAAGTTGGTCGTTGCAGTTCCTGAGAATGGAAAACTAGCTGGGAACCTTTCAACCAGGCTTGAAAACTACGCTACTAACGTAAACGGTTTTGGATATCCAAGACCAGATGCAAGTTACACAAGCGAATATTCCAGCGTCTGGCAAGCTGTGGACGGGCGAGTATTTTACGACTTCGTTCCATCTAACCGATGGACTAATTATGGATCGCCAAATGAAAAAGATTGGTTTTCCATTGACTTTGGACCTGGGAGAAAGAAAACTATTAATGGTTTGAAGCTCTTTGTCTATTCTGATGTGTTTACTGGCGAGGGCGGAGTTGGTAAGATATTGATCATGTTATATGTTTTCATGTGTTTAACAGAATGAGTTACTCCAAATTTAGATTTTGCCTTCTTCGTAGATTGCCCCGTTGATGTAGTCGTTCAGGTTGCAATAAATCTACCCGATAGCTGGACTCCTGTCAACAACCAAAAGACAACTACATGCATTCCCAACGATATTATGACAATAGACTTCGATGACATCAAAACTCAGAGAATTCGATTGGTGTTCACGAGAAACCAAACAGAAAACTGGTTTGTTGGAATATCTGAGGTAGAAATATGGGCATCCTGGCCCCAAGTAGAAATTAATGAGCAAAATGTTTATGAAGCAGAAGACGGTTACTTGAACAATGAAAGGCTTGAAGTTTTGGCGTCAGAAACGGCGTCGGGAGGCTCTTATGTTGGTCTGGGACTGAATGCTGATGAAACCGAGTCAACGCTTGAGATAAACGGGGTTTGGGTGGAAGAAACAAAAGTTTATCTGATACGTGTGTACTATTCAAATAGCGAAGAGGATAAAAATGTTATTTCTATTACAGCTAACAATTTAAGTACTCTAAGTGTCGATGTTCCTCCAACAAATGATTCAAGGGGAGAATTTCATGGCTTGTACAATACTTTTGAAGTTATGCTGTTCAAGGGCAATAATGTAATCATCTTTGAACACGTACGTGTTGATATTGACAAAATCAAAATTGAAATGTAACTTGATCTAAATAAAAACGATGTGTAGTGTAACCGTTGTTGACCTTGTCAGCACTGACCTAAAAGCCAACATTTTCCTAAAGTCTTAGTTTCAAAATACACAGTTTCATATAAAAAGAAGTTCCAATCATGGCAACAAGTAATTCAATTCAAATTCTTATAAGACCATCAACTTATCACCACGATGCCAGGAACGATTGTTTTTTGCTTCTTATTTGCCGTGGTTTTTGCAAACTCTCCTGCTCGCGTTTCCCGACAAATTTCTATTACCAGAGCTGATGAAAGTACACCCAGCTCTCTCGGGCTTGTCAATGGGCTAAGATCTTGCGGTAAGCTAATTTTAGTAAGTAATTGAAATTAAAATATATTTACAATTTAAAAACATTATGAAACTACTTTCTAACCGCAGGCGGCCCAGGACAAGTACTTGAAATCCGCCACCAAAGCTGCAATAGTTCAGGTCCTTGCCAAGTCCCTGGAGACGGTCAGCCACGTCCATCTGAAATGTTGTTTATTCCGAGTCAAGATGTAGAAACATTAGGTATCCGCTTCTTGGTCGTCACGGACAAGGAAGTATTGAAAGCTTACGATAGACCCATCTCAGACAGTACCGTGCAAGGAGGCGAAAAATATGTTGTGCACGCTTTAGCTGGAGCTGCAGAGGATCTTAAGGGTCAATCTGTTACTATTCAACTGCTATTGTATCATGTTGATAACAACAATGTTGAAGTGTGCGGGGAGGCCGATGTTCAAGTTGTGTAATAATATGAAATTGATCACAGGCAACGAAAATGAATTCAATTACAGTTTGAAGATAAGTCAATTTCGGAACAAAAAATATATTAAAATTCAAATATCAAATCCATACAGTTTATAGTCGAGTTTATTATTTAAGGACCAGTTGTCTTAAAATATCTTGCTACATGTGTGCTGCTGAGACACCTTCATAGCCTTCAGCGCTGACACTCGCCCATGTCCAAACAAAACATTTGGAAAGTTTGCTAGGTCGCCATGGTGACAAGCCTGTTTCGCATATTTCAGACTTTTCTTCTCTGCACTTTCAAATAGAATATTTTTGATTGCTTCAAAAGTTAACTCTTTTTGTTTAGAAATCATCAACGCGATAACTCCTGCCACATAGGGTGCTGACATTGAAGTTCCGGTGGCAGTACGATATGCAGTATCGTTAACGAAGGACGCTGACAAAATTTCTGTTCCCGGGGCAACCAAATCAGGTTTAATGCTGCCATCATTTGTAGGACCTACTGATGACGTTAAGTGTAGCATATCGTCTTGGTTTGTGTTTCCAACAGCAATCACATCAGAGTGATTTCCTGGGAAATGTGTAGATCCACATGAGGGTCCACTGTTTCCAAGAGCAAACACTGGAATGATTCCGGCTGCATGCCAAACTTTTATCATTGAAATCCATTCTTCTTCCATTGGAGTGCCCCATGAATTAGAAATAACTCTGGGGGATTTGGAGCAGTCTGATTTCCCATTCGGACTCGTAGGACAAACAAAAAACTGGCCACATTCCAGGGTGTAATGAGGAAGGCACTTGAGGTCCTTTGAGCATATTGTGCAAGCAGCCCATTTACTATTAGGAGCAACACCGATTCCACCGTGACCAGCTAAAATTCCAGTGACATGTGTACCATGACCAAGAGCGTCAAATGGGGTTTCTTGAGAATCTGATGGATCAAACCAACCGAATTCTCCTAAAAAGTTTCCAGCCAGACTTTCATGCGTATGCCTTACTCCTGTGTCAATTGTAGCCACAATGACTTCTTCGTCTGTGGATTGTGCAGGGAACTGAGCCCAGGCTTCAGGGGCTTGAATCTTCCGCACTCCCCACGAAAACTTCTTTTCACTGAGTGAAATATTTGTGGAATTCGTTTTTGGGGCTACAATTGATAAGGAACCTTCTTCCCGGATGTTTTTCACGTTTGAATCTGAAGCGATCTCACGGACGACAGAGAAGTCGGCGTTTTCAATTAAGATTTGATTTGTAATCCAGAAGTTTTTGAAGTTGTAGATTAATCCTTTCTTGCTGCTTTTAACTAAAGTTTTAGTGGCATTCTTTTGGGAGTATACCATATTTTGTATTAAAACCCTTTTCAAATGTTTTAATTGGCTCGGTCGATCCTGTTCTGGCCGGGAACTTCTAAGAGCTAAAAACGAGTCTATTGTGGAATCAATGCCGTTTGAAAATGAAACAAATACGTTCACTTTTTCTCCGCATTTTAGTCTGAGTAGTAAATCTGAACTGATTTTTTCAGAGTATGAAAAACTTCCGAAAACTACACAAATCAAAACAAGTTTGAAGCCCTTCATATTGGTATTTCTATAAGTCAAATAGCTGTTACGTTCTGCATGAGATACAATTTATATCCTAGGAAGAGCTATTAACGGTAAGTCGTGATATATCTGTGACGTTAATTTGACATTTCATCTTACTCTCAGAATTTTAATTCTGTCTCGATCACTGAAAACGTCTTATAAAGTCGTTTGTTCTGATCTGAACTCATAATGACCCGCAAACCGGATGTTTTTTGGATGCGATAAGAATAATAAACTAAATCCTAATCTGTCAACTGGATGCGTCTACTCTTGGGCAATAAATTATTTACCAAAAATACATTTTAAAAGTCATACATGACATAACCCATGTCCTTTCAGCTAGTTGCTAATCTGTCTCAACTGTGACATGACAAAAAGGTGATCCATTGATATACTTTTGAATGAAGTTAAGTAAGCGAAATGTAATAATGGATCTCTCATTACACATGCAGGTTTGAAAAACAGATGCGTTAATATGTATGAAATTCATACATTTGATCTATTTTGCAGAATTTACATCCATTTACATTTCTCAATCTCACGTGGTAAATTTCATAGATCATGGATAGTAATTAGTAACTTCCCAATCAGTTGAGGACGAAGCCGACCCTGTTGAGGAGATGAATGAGTCACCCCAACCTGAAAAGAGTTCTTGTCAAGATGACATCAAGAGGACACGATCTGGGAGGAAAATAGTCATGCCGGTCCGTTACCGTCTGGTGGCCCAACTGAAGTGAAATTATCTCCTTAATTAACATTTTCATAGATAATTTGGTGAGAGAAAATGTCCCGAGCAAAGTTAGTCTCATTGTAGTCAAGGTTGTATTTTTTGCACAGCTGTGAAGTGCATTTTATAGTCAAGTTTGTTATTGTTAAAAGAGCATCTTTTTCCAATCCTAAATTATTGTAATCTGGTTTTTAACTTCGAAAATTGTAACTGTCAAATTGTTGTAAAAGTTAACGGGGCAAAATATCATTAAACTGTTAAAATTAATCATTGTAGTTGCTTCTAATTGATTTGAAACACGGTTAGAATTGATACGAACATTTTATTCTTCTGACTACGCAGGCAATAACGTGAAACCAATCATCTTATCACTGCGCTCTTATTATCACAATAGAAGAAGAAACATTTAACAAGGACAAACAACGTTATGAACTCCCATACTTAGATGTCATGACGTACACTAGACCTGATTACTCCATTGGACATTACGTGTATCGAAAGAAAACCTTCGTAAATACATATTTGCGATATTCGTCATTTCACCCCAATGCACATAAAATTGGCGTAGTCGATACCCTATTCAATCGAGCCATTACTCTATGCGACACAGAGAATGTGGATGAAGAAATAAGTCGTGTTTTCAACCTACTAATTGAACGAGAATACCCTTTGAAGTTACTAGAAAGGCGACTTAATATTGTAAAGGAGAAACACGTCTCTGGAAAGAAAACTGTGATGATAGCTGATATAGACGAAGATGGAAATGAAATTATACACCGGATAATTTTACCATACTTCGGCCCAACTACTGAAAAAATCGCACAGTTTCTACGGTTGACCCTATGCGTAGAGATCGGATACTATCCAGGAATTAAACTCAAAGCTATTCTAGGAAACTCAAAAGAAAGCAGTAACAAAAACGTTGGAATATACGAAATATCATGTAACGGCAAAGACGACGAAGAATGCCATGCAGTTTATATTGGTGAAACGGGTAAAGGCTTAGACGAAAGATTCCAGCAGCACTTGAATGATATACAGAGACAAAATCCCTTATCAGCAGTTGCTTCTCATGTATCCACCACTGGACATCAAATCAATGGTATCCGATTGATTGAATCTGAGCCAAAGCAATCGCTAAGGAAAACCAAAGAATCCTTATACATCAGAGCAGTGAATGGCACCATGAACAAGAACAACGGTCAAAAGATGCACCCGATTTGGTCCTCAAGACTTGTAGATTTTTTTAAATATAAATATCAAATCGCTAAGGAAAACGAAAGTTAAAACTTATTAATTTT
>JAAXOA010002152.1:0-13878 GCA_036561885.1 Salina celebensis | reverse complement strand
TGTCATTTTTATGTGATGCACTTGCTCAACTCCCCTATATAAACTGGGTAGCATGATATTATATATTTTTCCCCGGTTTTCCCCCATCCATCTACTCATCTCGGATGGTCGCACTTGCACTGCCACGACTACTTCCAACTTCTCCAGTGGTGTGTGTTGTGTGTGAGTGAGGAATGAACATTGAAGATGGGCATTATATTAAGGGCAACTAAAAGTTAAAGGGAAAAAGCCATGTTAAAGGGAATGTCAAGCTACAATGGCCCATTTCACACGCAATAATCTCATAACGACCCCTTTTTCCTATAAAAAAAGTAGAAAGCTAGGGAGTAGTACGGATATTAAAACATTTTCATGAATATATGGATGTAATGCATGTTCTATGACTGGAGAGAGACATAACGAGAAATCAACCAAATAAACTTGTGTGCTCTTGTCATTATTATTATTATCTGGTGTGTTCCGAGAGTAGAGAAACAGACGTGTTGCTTGGCTTTTTGGAGAAAATACCACGGCTTTTTTTTACCGTTTCTTGGCACTCAACACACTTTAAAGTTATGGGGCTGGCAATCGTTCTAATGGCAGAGTTTTCTTAATAAAAACGACACAAGAAAATGGAATGTGGAAGGCAATAACCATTTTATTTTGCTTTTTGACTAAATGGCTAGGGAATTAAGACGTTTAATTAGCGACCGAGATATTTTGTTTCAATTTTAAACTGAACAGGGAAAATATACTGGAAAATTATAATAAAACACGAAAGTTGTCTTCTTGGTGTAGTGGTGAAAGCCCAATAACCATCAAGTTTGGTCAGGAGCTATTGGCGTTTACTTTATGAGTCCCATCATCATCATACTTTACAATCCCTGTAACAAAGATGGCCAGTTGAGCGTCATCCTGGATAGTCATTTCCTGTTCATGTTTTATTTTCGCCAAATTTCCGCTCATAACTAAGTTGCGGACTGCACAGCTCTGATTAGCTGAAATGAATATTTTCACGTGTAAAAGGATAGACCGTTAGAATGACGGTTTGATGGCTGATGATGGTACATAATTCAGTTGCTCTCTGGCTTGCTCTGCCTTCATTCTCAGCTCCCAAAGGAGCTTTCTCACTCTTCCTCTCTTGCTTTTTTTCCCTGATAATAGGCAATCAAGTAAACGAGGTCAGGCAGCGGCGTGACCGCTGTTGCTTTTTTCCTCAAAGAATATTTACCCATCCAGTCTCTCTCCGAGCTTTCCTAAATAATGATACTTTCTCCCATTTACTTTT
This sequence comes from Salina celebensis, assembly GCA_036561885.1. NCBI lineage: Eukaryota > Metazoa > Arthropoda > Collembola > Entomobryomorpha > Paronellidae > Salina > Salina celebensis. Next base: position 12,611 of record JAAXOA010002152.1, on the reverse strand, counting down.
AATGATATCATCAATAACTGCACCTTTAAAGACTTTCAAGCAAACTTTTACGCTAAATCGATACTTTATCGCTAAGTTTCGTGTGGATGACCGATTGTCACAAAATATTCTAATTTTATCACAAAAATGGATTAGTTTTTTTTCAAAATATATAAAAAAAACATATAAAACTAGCCTTCACATGCAATATACTAGGTTATCACGACAAGAACGATTTTGATTGGATCAAACACTTGATGTTAGTTTTTTTTCAAACGCGGTCCATCAATTTAATGTGCACCTTCAACTCTACCACTACCATTAGCCTCAATATTTTTTTTACTACTTTCTCCACCTCTCTTTTGTAAAACTCTTCTGTCAGAAATCGGTGGACAGGGAGAGAATTATTATCAGTTGGGTGACATAAAATGTCCGCTTTCACATTCTCTTTTTTTTCATATATCACTATCATGCTCGCATCAGATACATTACGTTAACAGAGTCATAAATATTTCATGTTTTACGACTACCTATCGACTGGGTTGACAGGCGTACATAACTAAAATGAATGAAAACCGGCCCATCGCGGAAAAACATACTTTTTTATCAGGTATTCCATCGACAATGCGACTGGCCATGTTTCTCCAGTATTGATTTTTTGTTCGCTAGTTTTTAACTGCATTTCCCTGTCTAATTAACCGTGAACTTTTGTTTTGACATAAAACAATAGGCAGAAAATGACAAGGAGCTGGACAATGATCAGAGGAAGAAATCAAGCCTTTTTAGTAAAGTTGGAGCAACATGCAAGTTTTTAAATTAGACAAGTTTTTAATGTAGATAACACGCACATGTTTGAAACAAGTTAATATTCTAAGTTTTTAAGCTGAATATTTGAGAGAGGGAGTGGAAAACAAAAAGTTGGAAGAAAAAGGGCTGTGAAAATAATGAGGAACCAGAGAGAAAAAGGATGATTACGAGACGTTATCGTCATTATGATTATTACAAAAGAGCTATATGACACACACATGATCGTGTGGTGTTGATGTCGGAGACATAATAACTGTAATGGTGTCGATGAGTAATGCCACCCGAGCCCCTTTCATTATCATTTTCATAATATTCCAGGACTAAAACTTTTGCTGGTATTGATCTGCCGTATAGAACTGTTGTGATATGCGTGCTTTAAAAACGAGAGAAAAGGCGAAGAACAACAATAGCAAAAAACTTATTACTTTGGCTGACAATGCTGTGTAGTAGTGTGTTTAGAGATAATTGAGCTCATCTTTTTTTGTGACAAAAGCCAAGAAAATTACTACCACTGACATGCCATCAACCAAAACTCGTTCCTCACAAGCAGGCTGTGTAATTTGAGCAGTTATTTATCGGTTTTTCCATGACTTGGTTTTATTACAAATATAATAACAAGTTGAACACTCGTGTCAGGGTGAAGTGTCAGAGATGGCCAGGGCACCGGGTAAAATTGCCAGAAGCAGAAATACATCACGTTTTAGCCTGCAAATCTATATCAATGTGGCCAAACCGTATACAATATAGTATATTTTTATGTAATTGCTAGGTCCAATTTTAATGAATTTTGTTCAAAATGGTAGGAAATTGCTTGCCGGAAGCAACTGCGACCTCCCTAGCTCTGGGTTCTTCTCAAGAAACATTTTTCAGTGTACTGATGGGGATAATAAGTATGATCTGAACGCAAAGCATGATCCTTCAGCGATGCACCATGTTTTGGCCACTTTCCTCTTAAGTCAATTGTGTCAGTTGTATTGTTCCCGAAACTAGGATGATGATGGTGACTGATGCCACGGCGGTAGGAATGGCAACATGACTTTATTACATAAAAAAAGCTCTGCTCTGTGCTTTCATGGCTGATAGGAAGAATCAAACGTGACGGCGTGTCGATTCCTAGTAAAGATAATAATAACTTTTTTCCCCTTCCTTGCCCTCAGTCATGAAGGGGGAAATGGAAAGTGTCTTTACTATCTACTATAATTCACATACACAACAACACATATCTATATAACTATTAACTTTCATTTTATACATACAACAGATCACACAATTTTCACTCGTAATCATCCACAATCATCATAGACTGGAAATATTTCAATTCCCTAAACTAACAAAATTATCTCTAGCTTTGATCTGTTTGGCCGAAGCTGATAAGAAAGAAAAAACTATCCTCGCAAAAATAAAATCTCTCGTTTCATTTCTTCTGTCCCAATTTTCCCTCATGATTGGATATTAATTGAAGTTTTAAAGTAAGTGTATTGTGGAAATTGGTTAATGAAATGGAAGCATTTTCGCACAGCAGTAGGTAGAAAAAATTAAACAGAGAACACACAAGTTGCCTGTGGGACCACCACGTGAAATTATTCATGAAACATTCACAAAGCGCGACATATATAATTATCCAGTCATTTTCTACTGCTGTGGACACACCATTTTCTCTCTTTGTAAAATGTAACAGGGCAAAAAAATAATGTCACGGTAAAATTACCTTTTTTTCTGCCCTGACAGCCTGAACAAAAAAACTAGATTTTCTGTTTCCTTTCATTATCTCTCGAAATAATAACTACTTTTGGGAGAACTACAGCAACCGTTAAAAGTGCCTCAAGCAACACTCTGTCCAGTAGCAGCTTTCTAACGGCTTTTTCATGACATCTAATCATGAAAACTGCGACAAGAGCTATTCAACACAACAATCACTTTCCATAATTGCCAACCAAGTAAATCTTTTATCACTCGAGACCCCAAAGTACCAGTAACTATTCACTTTGTTACAGTCTCTCTTCTTTTATTTCTCCAGGATGCAATTTTCCTCTTTTTTAAAGTTCATTTGGTACAAGTTTTTTTTTGTATGAAAAAAAGAGAGTGGAATCTGAGAAGGGAGCTTGGGAGAGTGTTGAATGAAACAAGGTTGTGTAAAGAAGTAGCCACCCTCAAACACTCGTTTTTTTCATATGAGAGAACAAAAAATCTCAGGAAAACATTACATGATGACTAGTTAAACTCATGTCAAAACATGTGACAACAAAGTTTTTACTTTTTGTATTATACTGTTTTCAATCAAACAAACTGACAATTAGATACACCCGAGGGTTTTGAAAGTGGACTCTGTATATATGTATAAAAAGATACACATAAACGTTCCGGTGCATATGTTCCATTTTTAGTCTGATTGACAAACAACTCCTCACCCAAAACCATTCCCAGGGGAAAGTAGAGGACGTAACATTCTAAATGAATTGAGTTTACTTTTTATATCTCAGAGAGGAAGCAACCAGAACAAGAAGAGATGCGGAATCATTCAAATAAACTGTCCATTAAGTAAGTAGCATCGTAAGGAGGATAAATTATAAGACCATTTTCCGGTTTTTTTTTGTTCGTTTGAAAAGTAATGGCTTTTTTTTGTCTCTCTACACACATCGGGGTATAATCCCAATAAAGATGGTAAAATAGCCTCCATTTTGCCGACTGGCTGGTTGTGTGCTCGTAATACAAATGGGATGACCTAGGCCGACCTTTCCTCCTTTCTCGCTGCCGCCAGCTTCTCTAGTCAACCATCGCTACTAGAGAGGAAAAAACAGCTATGATAATGGCAAGTGTGTGTGGAATATGTGTGCATTCAAGTATTACCAAAATATTTATAACATTCTTTTTTCCCTTGTAGCTATCGTGCATGTGTTTCCAACGAGCTAGTTACAATCAGGGATGGACATGGTTACAATGACGACTTCCCATTTCCCTCAATGCTTTCCACAGGGACACCAATAACTTCTTTACAGCTAATGCCAAATCAATGGCTGCGTTGTGTATTTCAAATCGCAACCAAACTCCACTGCATACCAATGCACAAAGCTTGTAGACTTCCGGCAAACCGGATGTCTGCTGACCTTCTCATCTCTGACTAAATCCTCTCTTTCTCTTGCCAACGAGTTTAACAGTTTTCACCGAAAAAGATTCCGTCCCATCGGCAAAAAACATCTCTTACTTCCCACCTTGTTTTTTTGTTTTTACCCTACCTTTCTTTTTTTTCTGCAATGAAATTGCCTTCCCTTTCCAGCTAGCCTTCTAAATTTAACACTTATTTATTTTCACAAAACACGTTTTAGATTTGTTTTCTCTAGCGTGTGGATATGCTGTTAGTAGTGCTCACTCATAGCCTCTTTTTTTGCACAGCTTTTGAGTAATGCTACAAAATAAATTAAAGCGAAAAGGGTCTCTAACACTTTACCCTTTTTACTAATATTTCATACACCCGAGCATCCTATCAAGTTGCTTGTTACTCTCACGATCATTATATAATTCAAGCAGAAATATGAGTACTTTGCAGCGAAAAACAGGCTTAAGAATTTGTCCGTTAAAATTTTGCGAGTTGCAATAGATGTAAAATTGTAACGGACAAATTCTTAAGCCTGTTTTTCGCTGCAAAGCACACAAATATGAAAAACAGGCTTAAGAATTTGTCCGTTAAAATTTTGCGAGTTGCAATAGATGTAAAATTGTAACGGACAAATTCTTAAGCCTGTTTTTCGCTGCAAAGCACACATATGCAAGCTTCATTTTCCATTCAAGAGAGTTACACTCTCTCCTCTTGTCTGGCGTGCGGAGAGCTCCCTATTAACACCAACTGCACCAGAAAAATGTACATTTCAATGAGCAGAGTTATAAATTAATAGCTGTATCATTATTCTGCACATTTCGCAGCGATCGTTAGATCACATTACCATCATTATTTTAAAATATACGTACACAACAAAAAGTGCTTGAGGACACACACATTGAGAGACCATTTCCCATAAAAAGAATATGACTATGTGTAATAATAAGGTAGAAGAGGATTATAAGTACTTTTCTGGAGCCTTTTCCTGGGACTAGTAGTTGTAATAGAGTTTTTTAGTTTTGTCACTGTAACCATCCTCATTGAGTATATTTTGGTGGTGACAAGACCGAACAAAACAAGGGGCGAGCTGTACAGTTCGCTGTAAATCTGCTCTATTGTTAGTAATAAGGATGTTATTCAAGTGGTCTCCTACCATCTACTCTTCTCTTGCGTTTTTTTTTATTCAACTTTGGCTAAGCTTCATTGGATTTTCAATGACATTCATATCCTTTTTCCAGATCCATGGCTATTCACTAGGAGAGGAAAAAAAATTTTCATGTGCGCTGTTGTGAAAGATAATGCCATCTTTATTGTATCGTTTTCAGCTGAAAAAAATTTAACGCTTGAGACACAGTGTCATAACTGTTATGAACCAAACACAGTTTCATGAAGGAACTATTTTGGAAAAATAAAATGAATGATGGTGTTATGATGACATTTCCTACTTTGTTTCATGTTTAATACATATCTACACTTTTTTTCGTTGATTTATCAATTAAGTTTTATAATTATGTAATTATTGAAGTTTCCGTTATATGATACACTATGAGATTTCATTACACACGAAGAACATTCGAAATATTGGGAGTTTTTAGGAACAAAAAACGGGTCCAAGAGGCTTGACTAATGGCGTTTTTGTGCCGAGTCAGTGGATGGTGATCCTGTTACTCTTGTCATCGTTGAATAGATATTTATGGAATTGTCTCAATACAGGATACAGAATTAAGCAATGTCTAATATAAAGAGAAGGCTGGGCTTGAAAAGTTGAGCTTAAATAAGATCAAGTCATTTTGAGTGTTTCATTAATCTGCATATTAATAAGCTATTCATGTACGCAAAAGGAATGACCAAATGATCACAAAAGACTCAATGGAGCCCTGGGTGTTAGAAAAGAGTTTGAAAAGATTTTCATGGTAAAAAGTTAACGAATGTAAAATGGGAAGAAGAGAAAAAGGAGCATTGATAGAATATTGAGAGGCTGGGCTGAGACAGGAAATATATTTTGAGAACTTTTGTTGGCCCTTTTAAGGAAAAAGTTGAGCCTAATCCGCCCGCTAACTTTTCCATTTTGTGTGACATGACAAGCATGAAAATATAAAAGAGGGAAAGAGAAGAGAGAAAAAAAGTAGTGTTACCCCAAGTGGAAGTTGGTCATTGAGGCGAGATCGTTTCCGTCGTTTGTTAGGAATGTGAGCGTCGAGTTGGGAAGAGTTGACATTGTCACGGGACGACTGAGCACCGGTTCTACCAAGACTGCCCTCTGTTTCCGCTTGTCCATGAGACGAGGCAGCACCCATACCAAGACTTGTATTGTTGTTGGCTACATTTGCAGAAGAAGTAGCGGAAGTGGTGCCACTACTAGAACTTCCACCCGCATTTGTTGTGCCACTTGCACCACCAGGAAAGGTCAGTCCTGGAGCTCCTAGAGCTGCTGAAGAGCTACTATTTCCGCTCGGTTTAGAAACCAATCTCCGTAACCAATCGGAGAAAAATCCTGGCGGAGGATTTCCAATTTCACTCATGTACGATGGTGTAGCTGCCAAAAGTCTTGAGAGAAAGTCGGCATGATGTTTTAACTCTGCTGGGCCACCAGGACCACCATTTGCACCACTAGCTCCGACAACAGGCCCACCTGCGCCTCCAAATCCTAAACCAGCTAGACTCGCAGAGCCCGGCGGCAACCCTGGCGTTGGGCCAGTTGCCCCTCCAAGACTTTGTACTAGCCCAGGTGGTAGTGGCAGGCCTGCCGGGGGATAACCCCGACTATCTGCAGAACCTCCTGCAGCACCGTTCATACTTCTCATTTCTTGTGTTTTTTGTCAAAATATAATATCCTCTTTTGTTCTCTCACTGTTTTCACCTCACAGTAGTTTATATTCTTTCACTTATAATTCTCTCGTCACCTGAAATATTAGAAACAAATGTTTTGTCAATATCCACCACATTTCACTTATTGATTAACACGTGTCTGCACTTTTCTCCTGGTTGTGCAATTTCTCCTTTCTCCCCGCAGCCTGTGCAACATGTACCAAACAGTCTTTATATTTCGCACTAACACCACAGCCACTACTAATTCCCTTGTGAATAAACTTTTTATTTTCCCTGTATGCATTCAGTTCATCAATTATTTATTTGCCAACCTAATCCATACATGCTTACACCTGAAATAACAGTATACATTTTGTGTGTGTGTTTGTGTCAACGAGTAGCTCAAGTTGAACTAAAATTGGACAAACACTGCTACTTGGCTACACGCACGCAAACGATATCACTCAGGGAAGGGGAAATTGAAAATCGGATTTTGTGTGAGCTGAGCTCTCTCTGAGAAACCGCAGCAGAGTAACTACTCTCAACGACGACTAGAACGAGACTACAGCGAGCATATCATCTTCCGCAGTTGCTCTGACAAAAGGGGAAAATTTCTCACTACAAAAAGACAGCGCAGAGCTGAGAACGCTATGCATCCGCCAAACAACAACGCTTTATTAGTATGAAACTGCATTAAGAGTGCGAAAATGGAGCTTAATACAAAATACCAAATGTGTCATGCTGAATTAAAATTCATCTTCTAAGACTGTGTTGCATTTTCCCGTGGTTTGGAGGATTCAATTAGAATATTTTTAGCGTGAGCATCTCTGAAATGGGGATTTAGTCAGCTTAAAAATCAGTATAGAGTGTGATGTATACAGTTTTTTTTTCTTCTGTCGGGGTGACAATGACAGTAGAAAGCTGTCAGCTGCAATAATACAAGTCGAGTTTTTATTTTGTGCACAGCTTTTTCTCAGCACAACGTTTTTCAGGAGAAAAAAACTAGCTAACAGGCAATTCCCAGCCATGTTACAGCAGGTTTTGTCAATGGTGAAGAAAGTATAAAGGGAAACAATAAAACACGGAAATGAACGAGCTACTAGCACATCACCGAATTAAATTTGGCTGTTTCTAAGCATTTATCACAATAAACTGACAATTCTCTTCATAAATATTGCGGCCGGAGTGTGAGTGCATTAGGAGTACACAAAAAAAATGACCGCACACACTCTGGATACTCTGGAATGAGTCATTTTTGCGGAACAGGTGCAATTACAGAAAAAGCATAATAATTAGAATAAATTATCTCTCAAGTTGTAATTTAGTAGTGTGCACTAATTAAGATTAAACGAGCATTTCCAAAATATACATTAATAAACTTAAATAATGCACCATTTTCTTTTTCTCTAGTTGATCTTACGCATTCAATTCGTAATATTTTCCCTCCCAATTCACATGTTGACAAAGTGATTGTAAAAAACGGAAAACAAGAGAGATCCAAGCGAGAGAGAAAAGTGGAAACAAAAAAATGTAGACTGCGGTTGTTTCTTCTTCTTTTTTCTCTTTTTTTTCTTCTTGTTTAGACCCTGGACTCCTGCTGTTTTCCTAAAGGAATTTTATGCATGTCATCATGTGATGAAAAAAGAAACACAATGTACCACAATAAAAAAAATACAGAATGGGTTCAGCAAAAAAAATCCTTTAAAAAATACTTTTTTTCTCTCTCTTTCTCTCTAGCATGTGGTCTTTCTCTTTCTATATTTTTTTCTTTTTTCCATAAACCAACTGCTGTGCACATGGTGGTAAATGTATCAGAAAAAAAGTGTACACCAAACTGTTTTTTAAAACGAAAAAAAAAAGTTATTGTTGCTTAAACATATAAAATAACTTGGATATAACCTCTGTTTACATATAACCCGTAAACTGTTTCATATCCATACAAAAAAAACGTTAACAATTTCTCCCTGTTTTCTCCGAACAAGAACTGTTAGTGACTGGTTCCATTTTATTTTACATTTTTTATCCACTTTGATGCGTTTTAAATGGAGTCGTGATACAAGAGAAAAAAAGAGATCAAATCGATAGGGTAGTAGCAAGGCATCAGGCCACAATATATCTCTCAAAAAACGCACACCGAACTACCATCACTGCTTTTTTTCCTCCTATTATGGCATATTTCTCACTCTATTGTGTCTTTCTTTTTGTCTAGGTTTAACTGTTACATCTCTGTAAATAAAGTAGGTGGGAGAAAATGTGATGACGCAATTGAATAAAAAAAGCAGAGCTTTTACAACAATCTTCCAAACCAATATGGAAGGTAATAGTCTAAGTCTGGGAAAGATTAGAGGGAAAAAGCTTTTCTCTCTGAGCAAGTTCATTTATTAGGTGAAAGAAAGTGAGAGCATTACAAGTCATGCTTAGTAGTTTTACTTATTGGCTGTTTTTGTTTAGAAGAAAAAGTTTGGGAAAAGTACCTTGATATAAAAAAAGATTTATAGGAGAGAAAAGCCCCGCAAAAGGAGAAAAAGTTAAGTCTAAAAAAGCAACACTATTGAAATAAGTTAGCAAATCAAAATTTCTTTGGTGACTAATGAACATTTTTTTAGAATGGCTAATAGAGAAAGTGGGAAAGCTGTAATAGTTTAACTAAGTAAAAAAAGTACAGATTACATTTACAAGATGGCATTTTATGAGGGAAATAAGTCTTTAGTCACTTTTTAAGCTGAAAAGAAAACTTTTCTAGTTATACAATTTTTTTTTGCTTGGTATTTTTTTTATTAAAAAATTTTCAAGCCCATCTGCGTCACTATTGAACAGAAAAAAAGGTAGCTTTTTATAACCAGCCCACTAAACTCAGAGACTAAACAGCCTGTCTAAAAAAACAAGCACATTATACTTTCTCTCATGGGAAGTCAACTGCAACGTGACTAAATTATAACTTTCCAGTGTGTCAACTAGTTTCAAACTGTTCATAATTGTACATTTTTTTTCTCTTTTTCCTCCCGTACCCAACTACTCAAGTGTATTGAGTAATCATCATTCAACTCTGCTTCTTTTTTTGTAAACATCCCACACAAAAAAAAACGCCATCATCTTTTTTACCACAACTTTCATTACCAAAGGGATCAACAAGACGACATCTATAACGCTGTTCTCTTTTAATAAGTACTACTATTCTACCTGATTCCCTGTCATATGTCCTTCTTCCCGTCATCCTCTTTTTTTCTCTACTTTTCCCGAAAAAAAATTGAGAAGAGGACGAAGTACTGTGTTGTAGTTGAAATGATATCCGAGACACAAACAAGCCCCAAAATGTTATAGCTGTTATAGACATGTACACACTTGTCTTCCAGCACAAGTATCACTTGTCTTCCACTCGTCTGAGTAGACTCCATGCTGTGAGTGAAAGATGCTGGAAAGGAGAGACTTTATTAAAATCGATTGATACCATCATCATCGTTGAAATTTTTTTTCCCTATAGCTCCTGTTTTTCTTTTATGTAAAAGAATCCTTTTTTTCTCTCTAATAACCAATGGAGAAAAAAAAATTCCAACTCTTGTTTCCTCTTCAAAGAGCACACATAGATGCATCTTCTTCTCATATTAAAATTATTCACGACAAGAGAAATGAAGAAAAAAAACTCCTTCTAAGAAAGGAAAGTATTAAGCTGCTTATTTTTTTCGCTTTTTTTATTGATGACTTGCTTATTGACTACCTTCTTCCTTTCAGAGAGTCTTCAGAACTTGGAACGCTCCACTTTCGTTCTAGATCCTTAAGTACATCAAACTAATCATGATGTCTTTGCGCATCCATGGATTGTACATCTCTGAACGAGGAAAAAAAAACTTTATTTTTTAGCATATTTTTTTTTCTTCGTGGTAATATTATATCAAAATCCCTTTTCACTTTGTTAAACTTTTCATCATTCAATGATCGCATTAGACAACTTTTTTTATATTTTCCAAGAATATTTTCAGATGAGCAATAATGCACTTGGTGTATAACGTAGTGACATCTTTTTTTTTAATAATTATTTTTTTCCTCATGCAAACAACTTCTTTCTCAACTACTTATTTAAAACTCAGCGAAGTGGAAAGTATATTCATCGATGATTCAACTTTTCAAATATTAAACCATGACAGGAGAAATTGAGTGTGTGCAGGCAACCGAAACTATCTTTCTTTTTTTCATATAGATATGATTATGTTGGGAGTAATGATACCATAATCATGAATACATCAATCCATAAAAAAGTCTTATAAAAAAAAAGATATACACTTATTTATTGTGGAATATTAATAAAGAAAGCTGTTTTTTCCCTGTAGGCAATTCACATAAAAAATAAGCTTGTTTTCAAAAAAAAGAGTTGAGAAATTGACTGCTTTCAGATGAAATCCATTTCCTGACTTGGGTACATTATTATGTGATATTTTTACAAGGAAATTTGAAAAAATCCTCGTCATAACCAGGCAACGTTATCAGATGTCACAAGGGAAAGTGTGAACATTGTAACAAACTTGCCAAAAAAAGAGCCAGAAAGTTGCTGCTTTCTTCAAGAAAGAATTTTTATATGCATAATAATTTCTCGTAGACTTTTCTCCTCGCATGATTTTCTCCATCATTTGGCGTTTTTCCCCCTAAGGTAGACTACGATCTAAAAAATGGTTTTGTATAGATTTTCTTTTTTCGTTCGTTATATGTTCGATTTTTTTTTCAGCTAGTTTGCCAAGTCTGCATGAGTTTTTTCAGATAATTTGCTACTTGTCACTTGTCTTGGAAGATAATGGGTCCCAAATGATGATGGCAACCCTTTTTTTCTCTCTTTTATCGTGTCACACTACATACATCCCTTGTAAGAGTTTGATCGGATTGTTGAGTTTAAGCATTTAATAATAACAAGTTCTTTTTTTTTCTCCTGGAGAGAAAGAAGAAAAAAATATCCAAACTGCCACGGTCGATTATTTCTGGGAAGCTGATTATTCGTAAAAATCGGCAGCTCGGGAAAAGGATTTAATGGGGATGCAAATTGATTTTGAAAGAAATCAGTGTGGATCGTTTGGGGGGTGCTTTAATGAAAATTGGTTATTTGGCTCCTGTCAGAATGTGTCGGTTGCCATTTTCTCTAGACTTTTTTTTTCTTTTCTAGTCTCTCCCTAAAAACTAGTTTTTTCCTAGATTTTTGTCAAGGAAGCCATTAGAGAATATTTTTTCCTTGGACGTGGGCAATCTTATAGAATAAAAAATGAACTTGTTAGAAGATTTTTTTTTCGCAGTTTTTTAAATGAACCTTGTCAAGAGAGACGAGAGAGAAAAAAACGGAAAATAATGAGGAGACCGAGTTATCTGAAGATGATGATGAGGAGAAGGTATACATAATATAATATAGAGCGCGAGTGCTGACTCGGGAAACACGATGAACATTTGCTGGAGTAATCTAATTGCTTTCTATTTAGTTTATAAGCTTGTTTGTACTACTTACACTAATACACAAGAGGAAAAGTTTTCTATAGAGTATAGCAGAAAAACAATGAGATATGTGCTTGCTAAAATTGCAGACAAATTCAAATTTACATCCATTTGATCCTCATAAAACATGGTTCGATGAACAGGAAAAGTTGCATAAAAAAATCTCTCGTGTATAATCACTTGTACATATGCAGGAATATCGTGTGCTCATTCTGAAAATTCATTATTCTGAATAAAAGCTCGAAAATAGAAGAGAGCTCTTTCCCCTTCTTCGCGTCTTTTTCTCAACAAGGAAGGGGACTGGTGTTGGAATACGCGAGCAGGGTTGCGTATTTACTAAAATAGTACTAAGAAGATAAAGAATCTTTGTAAATTTGTATATAAGCTTGTAACGATCATCCTTCCGATCTCTGGACTGGAGTATCATCACTCGCTATCACAGTCTAGTTGTCTCACA
>JAAXOA010002151.1:0-13884 GCA_036561885.1 Salina celebensis | reverse complement strand
CTATAACTAGTCCAACTCATGTCAGTTTCGGTTGTCCCATTTACAAACAATTGAATCCAATATATTATCAATTTATTTATAGAACCAGAAACTAACAACAATTCTTGTTTTTTATCTACAGTTTGTCCCTGTTTCTAAGCAAAAGTAGTTTTGAAAACATTCCTAGTTCTTTGCACGTTTCTACCTATCGGTTTCACAAAAACAACAAGTACAAATGCGAAGAATTATTTTAGAAAACTTTTTTTTATTCTTTCCGTTTTCCTTCCCACTCACCCATTTTAGCAACGTCTATTCCTATTACTGTAGTCCAGTACAATAGTATTGTGTGCGTGTATTTTTTTTAGAAATCCTCTTCTGGAACACTACAGTTCTGGTATATCGAATGGCGAGTGGCGAAAAAAATGAACACCTATGCTTGTTATTTTATTTCAGTTTGAGTACAAATAAAAGCCCAACTCTACTAGGATAATGCAACCTGGCAGAAGCACAACCATGAAAGCTTTCCCCAGCTTTCACTTTGCCCACCGAAAAATTCTTTGGCAAACGTAACACACACTCACTACTGATGAAATCGAAATAGCGGCATTTTTTTGTTTTGTATGCTTCTTCTATTTCGTCTATTACTTATTTAGTTACTCTTAGGTAACATATCAGGCTACACTCTGTCATTGTATACTGAACCGAAGTGAAACTAACATCCTCCTCCGTATACTGTGTACATATGTAAGTAAACATAAAAAACAATATAAGTTGTACTACGTTGCCTTCTATTGTTCACTCCAGCCAGTTGTATTTTTGTAACATCGATTTTTCCAAGAATCAAACGAAAAAAAAACTGACGGAAAAGTGATTTCCCAGTGAGTATTGTTATTATTACGAAAATATTTTTATGTTTCACCAAAAATCATATAAAGTCGTAGCGAAAGCTAGTAGTTTTAATGCCAAATCTATATTCAGGCGTCACTTTTATGTGCTAATTTACTTGTGCCTTACAGTCCTTTTGTTAGTTATTTCAGATCTAGTGAAGCGATATGTATGAAGAGAAAAAAAACAGTTGTCTCAACTGCTATTTAATTGTAGCACTGAGGGCACACAAAAAAAATCCATTTGCACAACATTGCATTTCATCAACTTTCCAGAGTTCTGGCTTCCTGTACCTTATATCTAGACTTATAATTTGCACTAGGAGCATAAAGTTTGTTATATAAATCTTTAAACATTTCCAAAAGCGCTGGGTTGGAGTTTCCTCATTTTCTGAAACAATGCTGCACTGCTGCTGTTGTTTGTTTTACCATCATTGAGAGAGTGAAACAAATCAGCAAACACGAAAGCAGCTTTAAAGTTCAAGTTTTGATAAAGACAGGTGAGCCCAACATAAGATGGGATGAATGATAGTATGGCAAATGTTTAAAAACATACTACGGGATATTTAGCATGTGCTCACGGATACAACTTACGTAAATGATTTTCACATGTCAAAGTTTTCTCGGTATAGTTGAGTGAAAGTAGAACGAAAGAAGAGAGAACCAAGAAAACGCATATGTTCTAGGTAATCGTTGGCTAAATGTTGGTTACTTTTCTCGCCTCCACTTTTACACTTAGGTTTTATTTTACATACGTCATGTACCGACTGTGCCTACCTGAGTTGCAGGCAAATTAGTATTTGTAACAATATTGTTGTGTAGTATATGGGCATTCAAGGATTGAATGAGCGTGAGCCTAGCTATTCATCAATTTTCTTCTCAGTCATGTTTTCTCTGAAGGTATAGGTAATTTTTCTAGACAGAGTTGAAAACAAACATGAATTTTTGGCCGGGGAGGTTCAACCATGAATGTACTTATTTCTGCGTACTTGAAACTTCAAAGGAATGGAATAAAAAATAGAACACGTAAACCACATACACACGAAGTCTTTGAAATCAGATGAAGAAAAAAAAAAGTTAGAGAAGCACGCGACCTTTGAATTCAAATTCGATTTTGATGAAAAGCAGCAACTTACTTTTATTCTTCTAATGTATGCATGTGTTTATGAAAGAGGTGTTTGAACAAAATAAAGATTGCGCACACAAGAAACATATGGAAGTAAATGGAAATGTAAAAAAAATGTAAAGGCTTAGGGTGTTTTAGAATGTTCAGATTGCGTAATGTAAGATTGCAGTAGTTTCGCTATGAGACAACTCGTTGGTGTAACGCACGCGAGTCACAAAATGCGTAAAAGTGATGAGCTAGGTTTTATTGAGTACTGCCTGAAGGAGCCTTTTATATTAATCAAGTTCATCTTTGTATAATACCATGGAGAATGCGTACTCAGTTTACAGCAAGTTCCTACACACAACATTTTAACTTAAGAGCATAATATTCATTGCATCACCGTTGCTAAGTAATTGAAATATGGTATAAGGTATTCTGTGCACATGGGGTCCACAAATTTGTTGTTGGACGTTGCTGAGACAACTTTGTTTTCAAAAATTAAATTATTATGGAAACGTTTGTTACTTGCACTAATAAACTAAAATTTATTCAATGTCAATTAAAGTTATGACAAGGAAAGAGGTATATTTGAGTTTAGCTGGGATTAAAAATGCTATATTGTCTTTCATGGTTGTACATTAAGAAATCATAACCACTAACGAATTCATGAGCCATCGATTTCCACCTCCTGACGCACAAATTATCGTTGTCCCATTATTTCTATAAATTGACGTTTGTGCCATGATGCAATTTTTGAAATTTAAATGAAAATCCTCCAAACTGAATGCAATTTGTACTTTACGACCATGAATCATAATAATCATGATGTCGATCGGTTTGCCTACTGAGAATAGCTGTCCATTCCGGTGGAGTTGCAGTGTACAATGGATTACAAAGTCACTGTATACAGTCAACTGCGTGACTTGGAGCGACAGCTTTTTAAGCAGATAAACGCCTGTTCGTCCATTAGCTGTATACAGTCGAGTCTAGTTGATGAGTAACAGGGCGAAAAATGCGCGTCATATTTTCTGTATTGCAGCTCGAGCATATTCATTTTGCCAATCTTCCGTGTATAAATTCGTCTCCATGATCACTTGTCTTGACGAAGGTTTTTATTTTCAAATTCCCGTGTATAATTCAAGATTAGTTCATTGGTGCTATTCTATATCATTGAATGCAAACTTGTTTCAAATTTGGCTACTTCAGTATTTCGTGTATTGTATAAATTCGTCTCCATGATCACTTGTCTTGACGAAGGTTTTTATTTTCAAATTCCCGTGTATAATTCAAGATTAGTTCATTGGTGCTATTCTAGAATGCAAACTTGTTTCAAATGTGGCTACTTCAGTATTTCGTGTATCACCGTCACATTTATTACAGCCTTAGCGCAAATAAAATCGATATGTTACATTTGTTCTAAGAGTACACCACTACTGAAAAGTTTCGTGAGCGATTGCCCGTTTCCTGTTTTCATTAATTCAAGAAGAACATGAAGTAGTTTTAATATGGCTAGGTTATTATTTCACTATTTATCTTCACTCATCAAAGTAAAAGGGCAAACGACATGCCGTATTCAACCTTAATAGCAGACGCCTAATCGGGGGAAATGTATTGAAAAGTAAACACATGCTTTTTATTCAAGTATTAAACTGATTGTGATAAATCGATTGTACTGAATATCCTCATATTTATTGATTCCCTCGTAGCACAATTTACCCTTTTCCTAAGCCTTTCAGTTTTACTGAAGCACTTAGTCGGTGACAGGTTGTATGGCATGTGTTAAAAAGCGCGAAAAAAGCTTTTTGTCATTTATTTCTGGTATTTCTCCACTGGCGGCAGAAGCAACTTATGTCAAAGTAAAAAGATACACACACATTATACTTTTTGGGGAACTTTCAAACATACCTATTCATCTACTTCCACCTACTCAGTCCCGAAAAAGAGCAGAAAATAGGTACATTTTCCGTCAACTGAGAAATATACCATCTATGAGGACTGTTTTTTGATATGCCTGATAAGTTGCCTTTTTGAGGATGTCCCCATGCCCATGACTATGGCATAGTACATCCCTTCAATGTGCATTCAGAGGAGAATTTTGTCTTTCTTTGAAGTCTTTCTATCACATTGTTCTTGCACTTTTAGACACTACAGAACTTTAGATGGTCTTAACGAGGCTTCAACACTAAAGAAAGGCAGTTTCTCGTCAACTAAACTTTGAGTCGTCAATCCATAAAAATGCTGCATGTGTACAAATGTTCTTTAAAAAATAATCTCATCAAACTTGACATTATGGTGCTATGCACTTCTTAATTCATATATATGTCACACAACAGTATGTAGACGTCTCTGTATCTCCAATTGACAGTTTTCTTCGACTTTCCCACGCGGTCGTCTTGGAAGGAAATAAATAAATATGACCGCCAGTAATAGTTCCTTAATACACACAAAGCTATATATTTATATATTCATGCATATATTTATATTTACAAAGCTATATATTTATATCTTTTCATTTCATATCGTAAATATTTATATAAATCAATGAACGTAGTTCTACTTGTGGTCACCAAACCCTTAGAATATTTGCATATATGCAGTAACTGCAGAAAATGTTAAATATATACATTTACTATATCCAGCATAGTTTCTATGTTGTGACTTCCGTTAAGCTTATCCGGAGGATTGGTATTGCCACAACGCTCAAACCCTCTACATTACTAATATTACTTACTTACTCACAGCCATGGCTAACCGACTGCACAGCATACATAGTATCTAACTTTCTAAAGGTTTCTTTGCGTGCAAAATGATTTGAAAGAAAAAAACTGCCATCAGTTACGCTCTATCATTGTTCCTATAACCGTGGTATTTTCGTTAAAAAAAATGTTGCTAGACGTTTAATCAAGATCGTATGTTACGATCAAGTGAAAGAAAGTGGGGTAAAATAGCCAAAAATTGTGTTTTTTGTTGCTTGCCTCTTACATGCTAACTATTTGTTGAACGACTATTTCGCTCCTGATATCAGCGCAAACAAGGAATTAGACACAATGCACGTGAAATGCTAGTAGGAAGACTTGTGAACGAAGAAGTTTTGTTTTTAGCGGTACCTATTTCTCATATTCATTTTTTCCTCATATTTTCATGGCAATGTTTGTAGCCTCAGGATCCGAATGTTTACTTGAAAATATAATGGAAAATACATACCAGAAAATATACAGAGGTAAACATGCATTTCGGTTGGAATCTGGGATGGGAAAATGAATATAAGAATAGAACATACGTACTTTGGTTCCTAGGGGAATGTGCGTCATTGTCCTACCATCATCATCACTCGTTTTGCAATAGTCTTGAATGCATTGAGCCTTCTGATGACCATCTTACATGTGAAAAGCCTACACATTACCATTTACAATCCGACAGCTAGTTTTCTTCCACCTACAATATGAGATTACACAGGTGAAAGTTTATTACATCCAGTTGGCGACTATATGATTTTTATCGCAATAGCAGAAGGCATTCTGCCTCAGATGTGTGGTAAGCTTCGCATTTGGACGTCAAAGAGAAAGCGCAAGCCAAATCTTACGTTTTGTACGAAATCCTGTAGAGTTCAAGGGAATGGACGTTCACTGTTTCAAGCCATGAATCTCACTAAAGAAACGTCGTGTTGTTACAAGAACAGAGAAAGGTTGAGGTAATCTCAGAATGTTCTCAAAATTTAGCATTGGAAATCAAATTAAAATGTGAATTGGCGAGTGCAATTACGACATAAATTATCACCGTGATAAAAGGCACGAACAAGGGAAAGTATTTGAGAACTGCAATTTGAAACGTCGCTGATACCTAAACTACGACCATGACATTAAAATTTTTTACCGTATCTTTTTGAGCATATCAGTTGGCATGAGAGAGGATGGAGGTGGTCCGATAGTGAGCGAATAAATTGGCAGTTAAGAGAAAAAGGTTATTCAGTGCGCGCTGTGTGCTCCACCATAACATTTTCTCTACTTCATTCCATTCATTAAATTTGTTTTAAGTTAAGCTACCCATAAATTTTGTTGCTCCTGTGAAAAATTAATTTCATCTGGTGAGACTAACAGTAGAATTAGTTAATGAATGAATAAGGGTAAACCAATTTAGCTGTAATAGAAGTTATTCAATGCATGGTAATTACCGATTATTTACTCGCCTTGAAACTTTTTTTTTCTCTCTTGTGAAAGCTTCGTAAGTAACAAGAACTTTTTTTGCTTCTGCTTTTATTCACAAGTGGTGTTTAAATTTTCACAATTTATTCTACATCAAAATTCATCAGAAAAAAAAGTAAAACAGAAACACGAGTAAAGGCTTTTAGTTCATATGTTGAAATGAAATAATATAAGAAAAAAGTTTGCAATGTGAGGCTAAAGCAATTTTCAGTGCACGCTAGGGACGTGGCTTCTAGATCGCTTAGGTATTATATCAAATATTACAAGTTGTTAGTAGGACTCATTTAGTTACTGTATATGCATTAGGAAACTAAATTCCTTGAGTATGAGTCCGTTTTTTAATGGAGAAAGTACTTTATGCGGTTTATAACAGTGGAATTTGGATTAAGAAAAAAATGGACTAAAAATTGTTAGTTAACGTATAAAATAATGGCTGAAAAGTGGTATGAAGCTTTAAAATCATTTAGCTGACAAGAAAGTATCCAGTTGAGCTTGTTATAGCAAAGATATCCTAATTTTCATTTAAAAAACCGTTTGTAACCGTTCGTTAAGGCATTCAGGTATAAGAACGACAGCACAGTCATAATAGCAATCAGATTCCCTCATTCAGACTTTTCCGTCAAATGTTCATGTGGGAAAAAGTTTTAAAAATTTAGTTTGTCAAACATGTATCGCCAAATTACACTGGGAACTACATTTTTTTTATTGAATCAGTTCATATGGATTTTTGTCGACGCCGGCAGCCAATCCAAATGACCTTAAGGCGTGAATTACTGTGCCCAAATTGTGTGCACAAGTCTCACGTATGTGCGACTTTAGTTGAAAACGAAGCCGTACATTGCTGATATAAACATGCAAGTTCACATGTTGTCGACACTAAGCATTTTTTTAAAACTTGGCTAATTTTCTAAATCGCTGGTACTTTCCCTCCACTTCCCGCTGGCCTTATTTTCAACTTTGACTTCTTGAGTGGTTTGAGCAAATGATATATAGGGATAGTAGGAGGGATCAGCTCAACTTTTTTTCGTGTGTTGTTAGTAGGTAAAAGTATCACTATAGTTTCAGCCAGCATTATCTCCGTTAAAACATGTCAACGTTTTCTATTTATTTTTGTCCAGAGTCTACCTCAAAAACACCCACTTGTCACCATAAAAGTTTTCAGTGAAAAGTCTACGTCATTAACTTTTTTGTGCATGCACGTCTCTCCCGTCTCCAGTTAATCTTACCATGCTGCTTATGACCTAAAAAAGGAATGGTTGGTGCATGCTGCTCATGCACCAGATTGTAACAACCGGCGAAACGTACATACATTTCCGTTAGTTTATATTACCATACATGTTTTACTATTTACTAACCTTCAAACTAAATGCACGCATATTTACAATTTATTTGTGCACAGTAGTTGTTACTGTTAACGACATGGTACCTTGTCGTATGACGTTTGATACAAATTCATGACGGAGGGGGATATAGACTTGTATTGCTGCGAGTAACAAAATGAGAAAATGGAAGAGTTGACTAATTCCAAGTCAATGATTTATTAGTATTAGATTGTTTACTTAAGAAAGCTGTACATGTGAAGAGTTAATACGGATTATACAGCTACTGTAGTGTTTCCTTATTGGAAAGCGAGACTCCGCAATGCTGCACTCATATAGATGTGGATAATGATACCAGTCAATTTCGACGATTTAGTTATCTCTCCGCAGAGATACCTACACCCTTTGAAGGGTTATGTAACGAAATAAATAAATTGAAAATTGTGAAATTCTTGGAGTGTATGTCTTATAAATATGTTTCATGGTTTTCAGAGTCGAGAGCAAGGGAGATGGATACTTTCAGCCGGATTTTCTCGTCGGTAACTTTTGTGGTATTGTGTAATGATGGCGGAATCTAAGCTAATTTATAAAATGTGTGTCGAGTGCCAGCGGTACGTCTTCTGTTTCTGCTGTTGATCAAAACCTGGCTTTTGCTTACAATAGTTGCGGTTTTACACGTTGTGTAGTTTCCTTCTTGGAGAGTTAACTAAGAGAGTACACACGTCCCTTTCCACTCGAGCGAGTATAGTGGAACAGCGCACAAATCAGAAAATTGGAATTCCAGTCAAAAGAGACAATGCATTACGATCGCGATATATTACCGTAATTCCAAAAAATAAAGCCCAGATAAAACGTGAAGAGAATCAAGTGCCACTCGCTCCCAGCATTCAAATCAAAGCCTGACAAAGTTTGTCATAATGCTCTACTTATGTAGTGCATTCATGAAACAAATATTATTCTTTAGAAGACAAGTGTACTTTCAGGTTATATAAAGAAGGGAGTCATCCATTATAGCTCATTGCTGTCATTTTAAATTTCAACAGTTAAGCAAGTGAATTTGGAAGCAACAACAAAAAAATCAGTGATTTAGGGCCTGTTTCAAGTTGCAAATTGTACGGCAAACTTTGTAAAATCCAATGCGACATTTCCTGACTTGATTCAAATCAGTATTGAGTACACATATTCCCTGTGGAGATGTGCAGAAACTATTAAAGCGAAGAATCTTTTTATACTAATTGCAAATTTCCTTCTCTCGTTAACTGCGCTTAGTCTATCCACAGTGCTCAGGGTTATATGGCTACCAACAAATCCAAAAGGAACAATACGAAGGACGTTTTTAGAGAAATCTTGTTCAAACAGTGTACACACGCACCCTACCGCTGCTGTATTATTAACATGGAAAGAATAGAAACTGGCTGGAGGGAAAAGGAAGAAAAAAATGAATCAAGAAAGTTTTAAAAAAAGAAGTCAGGCGACGGCGACAACTCCAAAAGAAGGAGAACAAGGATCTACCCAAATTCCTGGAAATGTACGGTCCAATTAAGAAGTTTTACTGAACAGAAAGCCCTAATTCAATTTAATTGCTTCTAATCTCGGTTATTTACGCAGGAACCACACAGAATATCTCGGAGTAGACACTCTTGCGCTCATTTTCACACGTACTGGTAATAGTGTATTAGCAATACATGAGAAGAATCAAGATATTAGGTGTGTCACCTTATGTCACTATAAACTATATCCGCTATTATAATTTATTATTCTAGAAAAAAAAGTCATTGTATAATCAGTAGCTACGTGATGCACTGTTTGGTTTTCATAGCCAGCTCGAAACAAAACTCGCCTTCTTCCATGTCATAGAAATCTCTTTGCCTTACCTATTTCTACAATTTTGCCGTTCTGATATTCTATACTTTGGGAAGTATAATGGAAAACTTGAAGACTATCCGTTATTATTTCAATTCATATACCATTTTACTTCCTTTCTTACGCGGATTTTACAGCAATCTACCCTTTAACTCCGTTGCATGCACAACACAGTAAAGATGAAAACTATTACATCTATACTTAAACTCATCTCATGTGTCATTTGCGAGGTCTGAGTTTCCGAATATCATCAATTCGCAAACACTTCATTTTTTATACAATGACACAGAATAATTTAAGCGCTTCAAGTGCATTAAAACGCAGACGAATCCATGCACCATACGGTTCTGATGTATTATTTACATCTATCCGACTGAGTTTCCACGTATAAACATGTTTTTTCTTCAATATACGGCCTACTTTGTGTTTTTCTTGTGTGTATAATGCTTTTTTCATGCAATTTCCAAGCTTCACTTGGTTTGGAATAGGAAAGCGGAACTGTGAAGTGTGTAAATGTTTTACTGAGCAGACTGGCAACCCGAAACGGACTTGGTATGACAAGATTTTAAGGTGCTCTCTGGTCTTATATCTTTTGTTGGGGAACGTACATGTGTAACCCATTTATTCGCGAGCTCAGTCACAGGTAAAATTTCCTACGCAAGTATACTCATAAAAAGGAACGGAAAGATGACAAGATGTGTATAATGTAACTGGAAATGGAGGGAGAAAGTGAACGAATGTTTTATGTTATCTCGTGGTATTTCCCCGACCCAACATTATTCTCATGTGATAAAAGGATACACTATGCTCTTCCATTTGTCAATACGCAAAACACCAAAAATGTATACGGCTCTGAGAGCACAAATGCTTGCAAACTTGCGGAATCCTATCATAAACGGCAAGCAATGTTTTCAGACAGACAGAAAAAAAATGTTGCGTGCTTTTACGTGGCCTCTCTTATGGCTTAGAGAGTTAAAGCAACAAGAAAAAAAGACAGTCTTATGTCACTGTCTTCTTCCCATGTCTCAGGAACGAAGCAAGGAGGATTCATGAAAAGCCGATATAGAGTGTTTGTAAACTGAGTGTAGTAAAATGTGCGAAAAATAGATGAACTAGTAAAATAAGCAAAAAGTACAAAAAAGGGAAAAGAGGCTTTAACGATTTCACTCTGCTGTCTGAAGATATGTACTAGTTTTCTTGTAGTAAATGGAAAAGTCATTCATACGTGTGAGTACAAGGAAGTGAGCGCGTTTCTTTTGAGTTGGATACGTTTTGGTCTATAAAAAGTATTTTGCACATTGTACTTTGTACTACAGACACTTGAAAGAATTTGTTATTTTCATCTAGAAAAAGTTTATACGCATTTCATTCTGAAAGGTAATGTAATACACAGTGATAAGCTTTAGAAATGTAGAGAGAGAGCGTGGGAAGAACAACTGTCATGACACCAGCAGTAATCCTATTTTTTCAGAGAAGAAAGTACGAAAATACTCATCAGTCATTCTTCATCCTGCTGTCCCTACAAAGATTCGTGTTGTTATGACTGCGGTTTTTTCCTCTCTGTTCAACCCAAGAACATGGTTGTTGTGACTACTCACGTTTGTGTTTCCTACAACAAAAACCTGAGCCTTCACTAGACACTTCAAAATAAACTGAAATTCAATCATCAATGATGGCACCTTATTATCGTAGTATGTATCATTGTCAAATTCCAGAGATAAGAATGTGACTATGACAGAATTTTAGGAACTTTTGGATTCTCAATACGCAATATCAATCGTTTACTCCAAAACTCACAACAGAACTGCTATAAAAGCCTCGGTGACAACCATAACATTGACATTCAGTATGGGTAGGATCAACGGCTTATCTAAAACTTTATTTGCACAGCTCTTCTTTGCTTTTCAATGTCAAAAGTCCACCTGATATTAAAAATGTAGCCTTACACTTACAACGCTGGAAGAATCATCACGGATTTTAAAGCGAATACAATGTAATTCTATCTCAAACTACAATATAATTAACCCTTGGTTTATATAATAAGTTTCATCAGTTAAATTAAAATACACCTCGCACGCATTACGCACAGGCGTCTACTCCATTTTATGGTTTATGCTGTACAGTCTTTGTGGGATTTTGCACAACGCAAAAATACCAAAGTAAACGAAAGATCTGACAGAATCTAATCCTTCTATTATTCTTTTATTCTTGAAATCCTTTTCATTTCAGTCTGTGATAAATATGTATGCGTAAACTCACTCCACTAACTAGCGATCGCACTAACATTACCATCAGTACGGCCGAAGAACTACATCATTTCTGCAGTAAACCCAATTTCATAAGAAAACCTATTTTGCTCTCGAGCTTGTATCACCTCCAGGATCGCTTAGAACGACGAGGAAAAGTTCCTCCCACATGGTAGACGCTTAAGCTTGTATTGTTAAACCTACTTTGCTTGTTTTCTTACTTGAATACATGTGTCTTTTTTGTCTTGAACGGCTGCACACAAGCACAGCAACAGCAAACAAAGAACAGAAGATCCTTGACTAGTTTTTACATTCATACTTCATGCACTTACTTGTTATAACATGCACTGAAAACGTGGCTATGAGTAGTTGCAATAAAAACAGTTACCATTTGCTACAAGTTATTTCAAGAAGCCGTCCATATCCTATTAGGTCCTTAGCTAGTCCCAAACCAAAACGAAAACAACGCTCTTAAGTGATACATCCATGCAATTTAAAACTAAGCTTGGTTTACTTTACGTCAATATTTCTCTGTTGTCTTTTCTCTTCTTTTTCCTAGAGAAGAGCATTGATGGGGATTTTTTTTCTTGTTCTCAACAAGAGGCAAACAAAAAACTCGTCTTACCCAAAGAATCAGAGACATTTTTTTATATTTGAACAAGATGTCTTGTCTCTTTTCTCCCTCACTTAAAGTGAGTGAGTATTCCCCTGTGGGGTTCATTGAATCAAGAAGAACAGGTTCAAGTGAAAATGCTGTTGTACATCCTCGTCTGCTTTTCATATACAATATTATCATCATTATTATGTACTTAAGTTAGTTTATTCCCTTGAGATCAGAGGAAAAGGGCACACATTCGCAAACACGCTCACACAAAACTGTACGGGTCCTTCTTTTCATTGAGCGAAACCGTGTATTGTAACCAAGAGAGAATTTAATGGGAGAAAATAGGTTGTATCTTTCTTATCATGGTCATGATAGCATCCGCATTCTTACTGTCCGGGATTTCATTCCTTTTCAAAAGAGAAGCCAACAATGTGGAAGAAAAGGAGTGAGGTTTCCTTTCTGCGAAAGAGAAAGCCATCGTACAATTTTCTCCAATTTGCCGATCGATTCACCAACCACAACGATCGATAAATTAAAAGCTGGCCAACATTCCGTTTTATTGAGACAAAAGCAGCGCGGCAGAAGGGTATCTAGTCATCGACGTAGTTCTCAAAAGTTTCAATGCACTTGGTTCTGAGTGGAAAACATCTAGACAAGAAAAAAAAATCAAAGTCCTAGTTTTCTACTTTTATTTCTCTCTTGTTCACTGGTACAAAAAATCCCAAATAACCTTGAGAAAGTATCTTTGGTGGATGTGTTATTATCAGGGTTGTGAACAGATAACCGTGGATTGAACACAGCGAGGCAAAAAAATGAGATGAAGTGGAAGGGAGAATGTATCTGTGCCATTTCTTCGTTCAGTCTGTTGAACACAGATATAAAACACGAGAGCGGCGAGTAAACAAGTCTCTTTTCACACAAATAAATGTTGTTTTTTTCTCCAAATTTTCTAAAATGGACGTGAAAAAAAGAAAGACTCGTGGAAAGAGATGAAGCGAGTACCCGAGCCTTTTCCCACACTCCTTGGCATTTGTCAATGTGACACCAGTAAGGAATTTTTTGAGCAAATTCCTTTCCTGAAATGTACATTCCTCGGGCTCACCGACCACTTCGTGGTGTTATGCTGCCTTTTAAAAACAAAGAAAGAGATGCAAAAAAAAACGCTTTGTTTTCGGTAAGAGTGTATGAACATGATCAAGCTTTTTGGCTTAGTTGTTGAGACGTTCTCTTATCGTTCTCTGTCTCTTCACCACTCTACCTTTTGTGGTTATCCGGTTTTCATCCTTCTTGACTTTTTCAAGATAAATCAATGTAGTGAATAGGGAACTGAATGAAGGTCTTAAAAGGTCTATTGGATGATGATGGTGAAAACACCGGTAGTGCAAAAGGGACGCTACTTCTTCTATCTGACCTTAGCCTTTATACATACTTTCTTTCTGATAAAATACGATGGTAAAACACTACGATCTTGTATTCTTTATCGGATGCTCATCAATTCACCTATTCTATACGCGCAACATAATATATGTGAAATAAAATGAATGAGTAATAACACAATTATGGCTCCCAGCAGGACATTTACAACAGGGATTTACGATTTTTTCGCTTTTATGTGATTGATGTTTCAATCTACTAATGCGACTTTTGATTTCTCCCTGCAAGTTCAGTGTTTTTATACT